>OZ020308.1:64689130-64906744 GCA_963971305.1 Arcuatula senhousia
ATATGGGGGTGGGGTGGGACACAAAGGACCGGTTAATTTTGAAGAACCACAGAAAAAGGGGCGAGATGGGTAGGGGCGGAAAATGTAGCTTATGTGGTGCACTACTTGGCGGTCCACAAAGGGGTCTTTTACGTGCATGAAGCGTGGCACTCTTCACACACTTTGGCCCACTATGGTCGGCGGTCAGGGTTTCCGTATTATAGACCTGACAACCCCCGCGGACGAGGGCCACCTTATTCAGCCACCTATGGTACACACTTGGTCGCTCTGTGGGATGAGCACTGACCCGACGTCAGAATCCCAAGACCCTTAGTCGCCTCTTACGACAAGCTAGGCTCTGCTGCGGGCCTATTCGCCACCCGTACCCCGCACGGGACTCATAAATAATGCATCACTAGAACCTGTAGAAACTCAATAGCTAATTGTAAGTTTCCGACATCTGTATTATATGCGATCGTTTATTCGTTTTTCTTTTGAAATATTTTAAAGTACATGTATATGCAGTTTTTGCTAGGTTAATACAACGTATAATAAATATCCGAATATTATGATTTTTTCTTCCTTCTTAAACTGAATGCGAAATACGGCGCAACAATGGATTACCAAAATCTAGTCAACAATATTTATGTAATCTGCAAGAATAGAAAGAAACTGTTTATAGCATGTGGTTTTGGGATTTTGTAAGGGCAAATTTTTCACAGGTTTTGAAGGACATTTTTGTAGAATGTTTGCTTGTACGACAAAAGATCAAGGCAATAGAGTATTTATTTTCGAAAAAAAAATTGCCAAAGGGTATATTTATAGTTAAATTCATACATGTAATGGTTCTTACAAATGATACAAATAAAAAACGAAACAACAGGTACCGTAAAGGAAAGAACAACAATTTACCGATGTATTTTATAAACTCTATATTAAAAAAAAACAAAAAAATTTAATAATCTACCCAAAATGATATCCGATCGGAATAAAATGTCTTGGAGCTAATTTACATGTCGTGTTTCTTTTAAATCCACAAGGCGGTTGATAACGATTTGCGATTTTGAGATATATGTGGACTGATATAGAAGAACGGACAATTGGGTTGAAAGACAGACGAGGTGATCACCTAAACAGTTTTTTAGAAAAACACAGAAAATGGAAAACGTTTCATGTAGACGGAAAAAACACGTATTTGTTGATTTTTTTGTCTAGGTAGCTTCAATATCTAACAGATAACAACTTAAATACAGAAAGTCGTTAACGTTTCAAAACATTTTGTTATTCCAGTAGAAGAAATTAAACGTAACAACATGGACATATAAACACTGAGCAAGATATGCAAGATGAATTTTCTATACTTTTTAAGTTAGTTAGTTAGTTATTGCTTTACTCCCCACCAGCGCGATTTCGGCTATATCCAGGAGATGAACATGAAAATGGTGATACAATGCACATGAAATGATGATGAAGTGGAGAAAATGACGACAAAAGGCCAATCGGGTTGGAGAGTTTTGACTGCCACTGGAAAAAGGAGTGATGGGTAGGGACGGGAAATTTTGCCTCCTGCATGGGAATCCTACGGGTCCTACTCTTACCGAGACCTGCAGCAGGGTTCTTTAACGTGCGAGGAACATTTTTCCCAACACGGTGCACCACTATGGTTTGCGGTCAGGTTTTCCGCATTATCGCCTGACGACCCCGCATCTCTCGATGTCAGGGCTGCCCCATTCAACCACCTGGGGCATACATCCTAGTCGATTTGTGGGCAAAGCGGCCTGACCCGATGTCAGGTTTCTGAGCGCTCTTTAGTGGAGTTTTACCGACAAGTTTAGCGCTGCTGCGGGCCTATTCGCCACCCGGAACCCGCACGGGTGCAATAATGTAAGAAGTTATATTTTCATTTTAGACCAAAATATCTTCTCAACACTACAGGAGATACTGAAGAAGGTATCATCAATGGACAAGAAAATTGAAGATGAGAAAAAGTTCAGAATAGAAGGGCAGGTCAAGAAAGACCTGTCCTTGATCGCAAAGAGAAACTTCTGTACAAATGTATTTATTGTTACAAAGACATGTAAAGTAAGTTAAAACTCTATAATCATATTGCAAAATTACATTGAAATGCTTTATAGGCTCTTACATAACTTCTTGGAAAATCAAAAGAGATAGGATTTTTCAGTCTTTGTCGAGTTGACATCTTTCTAAATTATGATCCGGAAACTGCTTTTTGAGAAAATTTATTTTTTTCACCAGATTTTAATAGGCGTTCTCCTCTTATGATTGGTAACAATATACCAGAAACTCAATAAAATAAAAAAGTTCCATTAGGTATAATTACAAAACAAGTGTGGACACTAATAGGATGTCTTGCCTGCTGCCCACATACCAGTACCAATTCGAAGTCTCCCTTGGCCTTAATGGTAAAACAGAATTAAGGTCATATCTTACAAACTCCCAACCCTGATTGGCCTTGTGTCCCTATTTCATCCACTTCATCATTTCATGTTCATTGTATCATCCCTTTCATGTTAGCCGAAATCGCAAATTGTTCGTAGGCTCTCTGAAAGGAATGTTTTAACAAGAAGCTCCCATGAGCCTGAAGTAAAGGTTATTAGGCAAAATCTATTTGACGTTGAAAGGGTCATAACATTAATAAGGGGGTCATCTGACAATATGGTGGATCTTTAGGTGTTGATCACATTTGTTCTCAATCAAAATCTAAAAATCTGTCACCCTTTTTGAGTTATTAGCAAAAAAAAATGCAGTTTAACCTAATGTTCTGTTTTTAGCCACAGTAGCCATGTTTTACGACCACTCAAAAATCCCCACATCAGTTCTATACACCAAATGCTAATAAACAACTATATTAAGTTTTGTTCCAATTGGACATTAACTTCCAAAAACTAAAGGAAAATGACAATGTTTATATTCAAAAAGAGAGAGTATGGGAACCAGCTATTGTAATCAAGAAAACTGACAATGATAGATCGTATATTGTACAAACTGAAAACAACCAAACGTACAGACGAAATCGTAGACACTTGAGACAAAACAAAAACTGTGTTAAGTTTGACAACAATGATGTAGAAGTTGATGATGAAAATACTATAAACAATGAAAATCAGAATACAGAAACTGAAAGACCGTACCAAACTAGAAGTGGCAAGGTTGTTAAGAAACCTGATAGACTCATTGAGCAAATATAAGTTTTATTTTTAAGAACTGTAAATAGAAGAATGGTAACTAGCATAAATACATTGTATTTTAATTTTCTGATAATTAATTTTTAATTTTAGTTTTTAAAGTTAAATTTTTGATATCTTTAAATTTTCGTTTCATACTTTATTTTAGAGTATTCCAATTTTATTTTGTTTTTCAAAAGAAGGGAAATGTCATATTATCAGTTCAAGTTAACCTTTAGGTTAATGACCGATGATTAATGTATTTAGTTAACTGCATAAACATTCTATGTTTCCACGACTCTTCGACTCTCTTATCTGATTTATTGTTATGTTGAACTTTCCATGATCTGTAACTGTATATGCTAAGTGTTACAATAAAATGTGTAGTTAGTAAAATGTCTTTGAACTAGAAACATCGCCTACAAACAGAACCACAAAATATAACACAGTGTTTGGCATTTTCAATATTTTTGGTAGAGCGCCTCTGATGAGTCTTAAATAGACGAAACGCGCGTCAGGCGTAGCAAAATTTATTGTCTGGAACTTTGTTGTCATTTGTATCCTGAATTTACTATGAAGTTCAGGATCAATATAAGATTTGTGATTAAAATTAAATAATTTTAAATAACATCACTAATTTACCATGAAACCATTTAAAATACATCCGTAGCAGCTTGAAAATATCACTGTAACGCTCTTAAACATAGCGCTTAAAATTGAGGCGGCTACTGCTAGGCTCTGCTGCGGGCCTATTCGCCACCTGGGCCCCGCACGGGACGGGCAGAAAAATGACTGCATTGACTTTGTTTGAGGAGTTTGTATTAACCTTAGTCCGCATTCAAAGAGGGAGCGTCTTTTACCACAGGCCACCACATGCTACCACAGGCCTACCACAGGCCACCTTTTAAAAACATTTTTTTGATATTATATGATATATTTTATTGACATATAAAAAAAATATCTAAAAAAAAATAATATTTTGCATCAATATATGTGGTTTTATTTAGTTATATCTATGCGAGACCATGTTTGCGTACCACAGGCCACATTATCATACCAAAGACTAACGTAACCCAATTATTATACCACAGGCCAGCATCGAAGCCATACATACACTTATATTTGTTTTGCTAATGCTAAGATTATTCAATTACATGCCTTTTTCAACAATGTTTTTTTTAAGTATAGGAAACAAATAAAATAGTACCGGCCCACTTGTAAAAAGACCGAAGTATGAAATAATTAAGATTAAATTAATATTTATTCTTCCCTTGAATAATTTTGTTTATTTATTTATTTCTTCATTTATGTACTTATTTATTTATTCATTTATGTACTTATTTATTTATTTATTCATTTATGTACTTATTTATTTATTTCAATACACTCATGTTTTTTGTTGACAGCTGTCTTAATTACCTTGTACATATGTTGATAAATGTTAAAACAACATCAAGACCTTGAAATAACACATTCATTATTTGTCTTTACTCTTCAATATTTTTGGTAAAGCGCCTCTGATGAGTCTTGAATAGACGAAACGCGCGTCAGGCGTAGCAAAATTTATTGTCATTTGTACTTCTATTGTCTGTTAACTGTTTTTGAAGTACCTACTGTGATTGGTCCTTACTGTTTCTAATATGTCCAGTGTTGTTTTAGCCATTTTAATTGTCTGCCAGATCTTGTCTGTAAAACAATACATTTTTAGTGAAGACCTTTATATATATATCTTTATTTTCATAAACCAAAATTACAATGGTGTAGAAAAAAAAATAGATCAAAGTATAATATTATATGTTACATCAAAAGTACAGGAATCAATTGATAGGTTACGACTTATTTTTCATTCATATAAATACAAAAATAAAATAATAATGAACTGTAAAGTAATTGTTTACAGTATAAGCATATTTTAATATAAATAAATAAATAAATATGAACTACCCCGGAGAGGAAACTATCTTACAAGTTTTTTCTAATAAATTTTTCATAAAAAAATTCATCAAGTAAGCAAATAAAATTTTGATGTTACACAAATTGTTTAGGTCAGCAGTATTTGTTCACTGGAAAAGTTCCTTCATTTTAATAATGTTTGGATTCGACCGAAATTTTGATTTGATGAGTAATTTTCTATCATCATTTAGAGCAGAGCATACAAAAATATAATGAAATTCATCACCTATTTCTAAATCATTACATAAATTTCAAACACGTTGATTCCTATTAATATTTCTCCATCTGCCTGACTCAATTGGCAAATTATGGTTGGTTGCTCTGAATCTACAAAAAGTAATTGCGTTTCTATAGTCTAAAAATTTAAGATAGCTCTCCATTTCTAAAGTTTCTTTATAAATTCTATAATTAAGAGATTTTGGTGAGTTTTTGACTAGTGACAACCAAGATTGATTAAACTGATCTTTCAAATTCTGTTTAACTACATTATAAAGCCATTTACTGTCAAAAAAGGTTTGACTGTTCCAAATGTAGGATAACCCACAATTATCAAAAATCGATTGTATGCTACTAAGCCAAGCAAAATGCCTTACAAAAGTATATTTACCTAAGCATAACTTGTACAAAATGGCTGATAGTTTATTAGGTTTTCCCACAATAATTTTAGCCCAGAAATTAACCATGCGCAATTTAATAAAAACATCTAAAGGATATATGCCTAGTTCACCATAAATCATATAATCGGGTGTAGATGACTTAAGGTGTAAAAGAAGTTTACAAAATTTCAAATGCACTCTCTCAATAATTTTGTTATCTAACATCGATGTTGATTCTGGAGTACCTCAAGGCTCAGTTTTAGGCCCTGCATTAATTTTCTTCTACATCAACGACATGCCAGAGGGAATAAGATCAACCATAAGATAATTTGCAGACGACACCATTGCATACCTAACAATTTCATCAGACATTGATGCCCAGGATCTACAATCAGACCTGGATAAGCTGGCAGAATGGGAATCAAGATGGAAAATGTCTTTCCACCCAGACAAGTGCAACCTGCTAACAATAACCCGCAAATCTCAACCAATACAAACATCATACAGACCACATGGCCATACTCTCGAATCAGTTACCAGCGCAAAATATCTTGGTTGTACCTTCAACACAGAACTACGATGGAATGAACATGTCTCCAACATCTGCAATAAAGCAAACAAAACCATCGGATCCCTGAAGAGAAACATTAACATCAGCTCCAAATCTGTCAAAGAGAATGCATATAAGACACTAGTCAGACCATCAGTGGAATATGCAAGTTCCGTCTGGGACCCATATACAAAATCAGACATAGATCGCCTAGAAATGGTTCAAAGACGTAGTGCCAGATTTGTTACCAATACCCATTATGGTAGTAGAGCAAGCATCACAGATAAAATCAAAAAGCTAAATTGGAAATCTCTTGAACAACGAAGGAGGGATGCAATACTCTCATTGCTTTACAAGATTGTCAATGACAAAGTAGCCATTAGGAAGGAAGGGCGGCCTATACCACCAGGCCGCCTCTCAAGGAACATGCACGAGAAAAGCTTCCAAATACCATCGGCCAGCAACGACTATCGGAAGAACTCCTTCTTTCCGCGCACCATCCGGGATTGGAACGCCGGTCTTCCTTCAGGCCAGGTGTCAGCACCGTCAATAGAGGCATTCAAGTCCTCTCTGGCTCAATACTACATTCAATTGGGGGGTGGGGCATGCGTACCAGAAACATGGCAGAATAATCAGTACGTTGATTGTGGCCATTATCTGGCAGAAGCAAAAACACCTGGTCCCCAAACTTTGCAACCGTATAACAGTATAGACTGCATTACTTTGTCAAAAAGGCTCAATTGACACTCGATAGATAGATTATGCAGCCTACCTTTCTTCAAGATATCATACATAGCTACTGTAGCTTTCTACGCGTTAGCCTTCTTTGCTTTTAAGAAACTACCAGATTTTGCATAAGTTATTCCTAAGTAATTAAATTCATCTACAATATCAATATCCATATCTTTATAATAAAATTTTAAATCTTGAGCTAATCTTCCCTTTGAAAAGACAAGTATCTTACTTTTATCGACGTTAACTTCAAGTTTCCAAAAATTTCCTTTGAGTTAAAGCATGTTGTGTTTCTTATAGTTAAAACCATATTTTGAAGCCATAAAATGAAGCACTGAAATTAGAATTAATTGGTTCAATGTTACTCACCAGAAAACAAAGAAAATCACTTCAATTGGTTGAACGTATTATTTTTTACTAAGAGATAAAATGTTATTGGTAGATTAAGAAATCTATTGTTTAACTATAATATAAAACCACATGCACAATGACACATCTTCCTACTTCTTTTTCGATTTCATTGTATTAGATATCGTTTTCGCAAACCAAACCTCAATCCTCACTACCATGCCTAAACGTCGGGTCAAATACAGTTCAAGGTCAGTTTTCTGGCCATGTATAGACTGTATACCAGAAGTCGAGACTGTTGATCCAAAACAACTGTACACAGACTATGTCACTCGAACAATCATGACAAACCTCAACATGAAACAGGGAACGCCTAAACTATCATCTGATGGAAACTGCTTGTTCAATGCTATTTCAACTGCTCTGTATGGACACGAGACAATGTGCACTGAAATAAGAACTAGAACCTGTATACAGATGTGCCTGAACGAGACGCGATACCTGAACCGACCTGACGCTAGAGATATCACACTCATTTCTCCGTCCTTTGCCGAGTCCGCGATCGACTGTGCCATTGCTCATTCCTCCTCATCAGTTTGGATTATGATAGCTGCTGCCGACACCCTTGCCATAGCCATCAATTCCATTTATCCACCTGTCAAGGGCATAAATGACATTGCATTTAAATCACTTAATGCAGAGCTGAAACCAACAACTGTGAGGGCACCAATAGCGACAGTGAATATTATGTGGACAAATACATCCATCATGGACACCAAACCACTTCGTTCCTGTTTTCGATGACGTTAATTCTACATTTTCTAATTCGTTAATGCCAGAATATCACAGTTCGCCTATGAGGAACCAGACCAAGATACCACCAACAATCGATGTGGAAGATTTGACCACATCATACGACGCCAATACCTTCTCATCTACAGAAGAAAGTCAACCAACCGAACCAACAGAACACGATCAGGAGTCAACAGAAACAAAAAGAAGATTTCAAGAGATATTCAAACCAACCAAGCATGGGAAGAGGTGAAACCGCAATTGTCATGGCAGAAATCCTTAAACTTAAGTATACTCAATGTCCAGAATTTAGAGAGACACTGCACCAAACTTATGGATACATTGCCCACAATGTATCTGATAATTTTGGGGGACCGGACACAATGGTAGAGGAGGTCAGAACGTCTTTGGGTTGTTGTTGGCTGGATTACGGAATGGTGTAACCAACTAGATACACAGATTTATAAAAAAAATGGTCCTTTTAAGGACCACAACAGATTGCATTGTTATAATAAATGTATTTTGTAATAACGTTTGTCTGTAGTTAGTTAGTTAGCTATTGCTTTACTCCCAATCAGCGCGATTTCGGCTATATCCGGGAGATGAACATGAAAGTGGTGATACATGAACATGAATGATGATGAAGCGGAGGAAATGGGGACACAAGGCCAATCGGGTAGGAGAGTTTTGACTGCCACTGGAAATAGGAGTGATGGGTAGGGGCGGGAAATTTAGCCTCCTGCATGGGGATCCTACGGGTCCTACTCTTACCGAGACCTGCAGCAGGGTTCTTTAACGTGCGAGGAACGTGACATTTTTCCCAACACGGTGCACCACTATGGTTTGCGGTCAGGTTTTCCGCATTATCGCCTGACAACCCCGCATCTCTCGATGTCAGGGCTGCCCCATTCAACCACCTGGGGCACACATCCCAGTCGCTTTGTGGGCAAAGCGGCCTGACCCCAATGTCAGGTTTCTGAGCGCTCTTTAGTGGACTTTTACCGACAAGTTTAGCGCTGCTGCGGGCCTATTCGCCTCCTGGGCCCCGCACGGGACCGTTTGTCTGTAACCATGTATTATAATGCTATAGAGAATAAAGTATTTTACGTCCTTTCATAAACAATTTGTACTTTATGCTAACCCGGGTGCTTAGAACCAAGCCTGGAGTAGATGCCCATTTTTTCGAAACATGGTAAAGACATGTAAAATATGCTTCAAAAACACTTTATTACAATAAAATATATCATACAATATCATAATTTGTTATAAAAATGTGGCCTGTGGTAGGCCTGTGGTATACTAACCAGGTCAAAATATGTTTTTTAAAGGTGGCCTGTGGTAGGCCTGTGGTGGCCTGTGACACAAACCATCTGGCTCTTTTGTTTAACGCCCGTGCAACGCTATATAGGTTATTTACAGGCGATAAACATGAAAATTATGATAAATTGAACATGAAATGATAAATGAAATATGGGGGTGGGTGGGAAACGTTCGGAGTTTCACAAAGCCATGTATGTCGTGTGTTTATTACATGTGTGAATTTCTTGTCCAAGGGCTTCGAACAGATGATTGAGAGGCTTTCCAAGGATTTGGTTCGAAGAAACTTACCATCTTCATTCCGTGAATTCCCTAATACACGATGCATCATAGACTGTTCCGAGATTAATTCCGAAGGCACAAAGGATTACATGGTCCAACTATAAACGCAATAACACACTGAAGTTGTTAGTGGGCATAGTTCCTACTAGAACAATAACCTACATTTCAAAGTTATACAGTGGGTCTATTTCAGATGTTGCCATAGTTAACCAAAGTGGATTTGTTAACAAAGTGCAGGAAGGGGATGATATTTTGGCCGACAGAGGTTTTAACATTAATAGACATTTACTTTTGAAAAAGAAGGTTTCGTTAAATATTCCAGCATTTAGCCATGGAAAGACATTGAGTTCAATAGCTGTCAAGCGTTCAAAACGGGTAGCCAGTGTTACGATACATGTGGTAAGGGCCATTCGGCGCATGAAAACCTATTATTCGAATTATAAGTGGCATAGTTCCACTTAAACTTAGATATTTGTTAAACCAAATACTTGTTATCATTGATGTATTATGTAACCTACAGGACAGATTAGTAAAGGATTAAAACAAAATTGCTTTAATTAATCATTTTACATGTATCTTTCAAGGCAAAGTAGAAATAATCATTATAAAAGTTTGACAAGTTAAGGTCACCTACCAAAAATTCACACCAAAGTCAACATAAACTGTGTATATTCCCTTTTGAGTATAAGCTATTAATACACATTTTTGCAGTCCTGAAATAGCTAGCTGTCCCTGTATTTGATAATAATATTTGTGATTTTGAACTAATAAATGATTTCCATCATCGTCTTTTTCACACATCTTTGAAACAATCAAAGCATTTTTAGGATGGAAGTTTTTATGAGCGAACAAACATTTCACTTCGATTAAAAAGTTCATCAGCTAGAGCAGTTTACAATACCATCAGGACTGGCTCCAGAAAAGCATTGATTTATCGGGGTTGACTACTGGTGCTGGTTCATCAGAATTGTTAACTGGTGCTGGTTCATACTTTCTATACATCAAGTTTCATTGAAATTGATTCAATAGTTTCAGAGGAGTTGAGCTGACAAACTTTGTGAAAGATTATAGCTTTAAACCAAAGTGGGGGGAGATATATGCTCTAGTTACCTCTAGATGTACTAAATAACCACTTTCAAACTGTCCCAAAGAGCTAGTGCTGTTTCTACAGCTTGCAGTGCCAGAGGTCCCGGGTATACTCAACTGCCTGTTGAATGGCAAATAGCTCAAGTAGGTTAGGAGTTGATAACTTGGACACACTTTGCAGGGCTTCTGTCTCCAGTAGTTCACAACCGTCCTTATCAACAAGTCTCATACTAACCACGTTGGGGTTAAATTCAAACCTTTGCATTACTGTAAAAAACAAAAACAGCATTTAAGTGAGAGAGAGTTGTGTTATTTATAGGCCTATGTGATGCACTGCTTTGCGGTCCATAAAGGGTCTTTTACTTGCTGGAAGCGTGGAACTCTCCACACATATTGTCCCACTATGGTCAGCGGCCAGGGTTTCCGTATTATAGACCTTACAACCCCCCGCGGTCGAAGGCCACCCTAATATAGGATATTTACAGGCGATAAACATGTGATAAAATGAACCTGAAATGATGATGATAAATGAAATATGGGGGTGGGACCGGTAGATTTTGTAGGACAGAAAAATGGGAGAGGTGGTTAGGGGCAGACAATTTAGCCTATGTGATGCACTGCTTTGCGGTCCACAAAAGGTCTTTTACGTGCAAGAAACGTGGCACTCTCCACACACGTTGGCCCACTATGGTCAGCGATCAGGGTGCCCGTATTATAGACCTTACAACCCCCGCGGACGAGGGTCACCCCAATCAGCCTCCTAGGGTACACACTTGGTCGCTTTGTGGCCTGAGCACTAACCCGACGTCAGAATCTCAAGCCCCTTAGTCACCTCTTACCACAGGTAGGCTCTGCTGCGGGCCTAATAGACATGCTGGCCCTGCACGGGACAAATCAGCATTTTTAAACAATTAGTTAGTTATTGCTTTACTCCCAAGCAGCAAGATTTCGGCTATATCCGGGAGATGAACATGAAAGTGTACGCGACACAGCCCACAATCAAGCGTCAATTCTGAATAAAAAGGTTCGCCGAGCGCAGCATGATACGACCGCAACATGTTGAACTCTGTACGTTTTTGGCCTAATATGGATAGTCTATTGTTCTGGACACATGCAGCCCATGGTGGACTGACAAAGGTGATTGACACATGCTTCTCTGATGGACTTTCGACCCAGGGGGTAAAAATATAAATTTTGAATGTTGTATTCTACTCTTTAAAAGAATAATGTTTGGGGAAAAAATTAAAAATCGAACCAGAATTTTCTAAATATTATGATTACAGCCCCAAAAATTTATTCTTAAATTTAGAATCGCTACCTGACAAGAAGTAATTTGCAAAATTTTTTTTCAAAATCGGACCACACATAAAAAAGCCCCATTTAGCCCCTCTAATTACGTAATAGGGGGAAAAAGGGGGGTCACAAAAATTAAGTTGGTATTCGCTATTTGACAAGAACAATCATGCAAAAAAAATTTTCAAAATCGGACCAGAAATAAAAAAGTTACAATTATGGCCTCTTTTGGTCCCTAATAACGTAACAGTAAAAAAAAGGTGAGTGAGTGAGTGAGTTGGTGTTTTACGCCCGTGCAACGCTATATAGGTTATTTACAGGCGATGAACATGAAAAGGGTGATAAAATGAACATGAAACGATGATGATAAATGAAATATGGGGGTGGGATGGGAAACAAAGGACCGGTCAATTTTGAAGAACCACAGGAAAAGGGGAGAAGTGGGTAGGGGCGGAAAATTTAGCCTATGTGGTGCACTACTGGGCGGTCCACAAAGGGGTCTTTTACGTGCATGAAGCGTGGCACTCTCCACACACGTTGGCCCACTATGGTCGGCGGTCAGGGTTTCCGTATTATAGACCTGACAACCCCCGCGGACGAGGGCCACCCTATTCAGCCACCTAGGGTACACACTTGGTCGCTCTGTGGGCTGAGCACTGACCCGACGTCAGAATCCCAAGACCCTTAGTCGCCTCTTACGACAAGCTAGGCTCTGCTGCGGGCCTATTCGCCACCCGGGCCCCGCACTAAAAAAAAGGGACACAAAAATATATCTGCTACTTGACAAGAATAAACTTGCAAAAAAATATCAAAATCGGACAAGAATTAAAAAAGTTTCGCTTTCGGCCCCTTTTAGCTCCTTATTACGTAACAGGTGAAAAAGGGGTGGGGGTCGCAAAAATAAATTCTCAAATTTGGATTCGCTACTTGACAAAAATAAACAAGCAAAAAAAAATTCAAAATCGGACCACAAATAAAAGTTTCGATTTTGGCCCCATTTGGCCCCTTATTATGTAATAGGGGAAATAAGGGGGGGGGGAATCGCAAAAAATTAATTCTTAATTTTGTATCTTGACAAGAACAACCATGCAAAAATAATTCAAAATCGGACCACAAATAATAAAGTTTTTATTTTGGCCCCTTATTACACAACGGAGAAAAAGGGGGCGCAAAAATTCATCAGGTTCATTCTTTTATTGTAAGAAACATTCCTGACAAATTTCACAGCAATAGGCCAACTAGGACCAAAGTTATGGTGGAAACAAGTAAAATATTTGAATTTTTTGCCCCTTTTGGGCCCCTAATTTCGAAACAAAAAAACGGGGGACCCCCAAAAACAATCCCATTCATCCTTTTATGGTAAGGAACATCATTGTAAAGTTTCATAGCAATCGGATAACTGGAACTAAAGTTAAAGCTGTGGAAACACTAAAAAGTTAACAGACACCGACGACGACAACGACAGCATCATACCATAATATGTCCGCAAAATTTTTAAAAACCACAATGGACAACCGCCAGCAGCCTTCAACGAGGCCATTTGGCACTGCTCGCGGAATTGATGGATCGCAATGGTCCTGACTTGGTACAGGCATTTCAAACGAAATGGTGGGCTAAACCAGGTTTTATGGCGCCAAACCTCCCTCTCCCATTGCGATCTTAGGATCCGGTAATGACCATAGAACACAACATAGTTGTGAGACACAATAGGGATATTGAGGTGATCATCTCAGTACAGCACACCAGTCAAACACTAATTAAAACAATTAACTATCATATCTTTTAACTCAATTTTGAACTTTTCTACTAGTGGCTGATAACGAAGAAAGAATTTTTTTAGTGATCGTATGAGACGTATTTTCTTATAGCCCTGCTTCAAAAGTCGGTCATGAAGAAACCGGTGTCTGATCAAAAAATCTGTGAAATGTGTGCAAGCTCTGGCATAACGAATAAGTTGAGAAATATAAACACCGTATGCAGGAGAAGTAGGTATATTGCTCTGTAGATTAGGAAAATTAATAATTTGAAAATTAAAATCGTCTCGTTTATCGTAAATTTTTGTACTGAGATGACCACCTGGGTAAAATTCGAGGTGCAGATCCAAGAAAGACGTGAAGCAATTAGATTCGGTGGTCTCTTTAATCTCCAATTCCGGAGGATATATTGAAGGAATCCAACTACCAAATGAAGTGTTATTGATAGAAAGGACATCGTCAATATATCTGAATGTAAGATTAAATGACCTTGCCTCTTTCATCTTCTTGTTCTTTACGAGTCCCTGAAGAAATTCAGTCTCGTAAGAGTATAAAATCAAATCGGCGAGGAGAGGAGCACAGTTTGTGCCCATTGGAATGCCGATTTGTTGTTGAAAAATCTCTCCTCCGAAGGTGACAAATATGTTGTCAATGAGGAAATCAAGCATACTGCAAACTTGTTCCAGTGTGTAACAAATTTTATCTTTGAAAGATGTTTTGGAAAAGAATGTAGAATTATAACCCAAAACAACAAAATTCCTTGAGTTTGAAAAGGCTTTTTCGAGAAGTTTTTTCAGGCGACATTTTAGGTTGAACAAGGAAATGTGTCAAGATGACACTGATGCCCCGCTGGCAAATAAAATAAAACTGTTATTTTTACCAAATTTGCTAAGTCCAAGGGCCCTAATTTGGGTCAAAATCAGTGGACCGGAATGAAACTCGAACTTGACCTGTAACTCATCATGGTAGACTCACATACCAAAAATCTTTTGAATATATGGAAGGATGTGGAAAAAAAGTACGGAAAACTTATTTTTACAAAATTTGCTAAGTTCAAGGGCCGTAATTTAGGCCAAAATCAGTGGACCGGAACGAAACTCGAACTTGACCTGTAACTCATCATGGTAGACTCACATACCAAAAATCTTTTGAATATATGCAAGGATGTGGAAAAAAAGTGCGGAAAACTTTTTTTTTACAAAATTTGCTAAGTTCAAGGGCCGTAATTTAGGTCAAAATCAGTGGACCGGAACGAAACTCGAACTTGACCTGTAACTCATCATGGTAGACTCACATACCAAAAATCTTTTGAATATATGCAAGGATGTGGAAAAAAAGTGCGGAAAACTAAAGTGTGACGGACGGACGGACGGAAGGACGGACGGACGAACGGACCGAAAAACTATATGCCCCCCAACAAAGTTGGCGGGGCATAAAAATCGAACGTTTTCAAAGAGTGAACCTCAGAAAATGATCTAGATTTAAAATGATCTAACAAATCTTTTGAGTTTTTCAAAATCCACATATGGTTAATTCCACTACGATTATAAATAGTGTCGCAGTATGCTTTTTGACCTTCTTATTTTAGTTAAATGAACGGACAGCTCTGTAGTTGAACATGATGAAGATCCAGCTATATACCTTTCTTTGTACGGATTTTTGTGAAGTTTAGGTATCCAGTACAAATATGGTAACTCTTTATGTTCCTCTTTCATTGGAATATTGAAAGAGGACATAAAAGAGCTATGGTTGGCTATGAATTCATCTTTGTTAAATGTAGTCCGTGTGTATGTAGCACCAGCGGAAGTATTACCATCAATGCCTAGTTCTTTTATTAGACAATTGTAATAATGTGCTTTACATACAAAAACTATATTATTGGAAGCCTTGTCTGCTGGCGTGACAACATACCTGTCATGTAAGGAAGAGAGACAATTATTGACTGGATATACCTCAGAACTTCAGTTGGGTCTGTAATATGATCTATTTAACAAAACTCTACAAATCTCTGAGCAACGTGAAGAATATCTTCACCTTTGTGATCAAGTGCGTCGTCTGTCGGTTGACCGACTGCAGGTGCTGGACTAGAATTTTCCAACCCTGGGTCAGGCAGATCACTTTGTTGATTGCTTTCGACTGTGTCGTCCGACTTGGGGGGCCTTCTACTTGGAACATTCAGAATGGGTAGTGTTGGATCAAGTGCGTCGTCCGTCGGTTGACCGACTGCAGGTAGTGGACTAGAATTTTCCAACCCCGGGTCAGGCAGTTCTTGTAAATCTTTGTCCGACTTCCTTTAGCATTTTTCAGAGACCATTCATCCCACCCGCTTGTTATTACTTGTAGCTTTTTGCAGTTAATCTTGCAGGTAAGCAAAGAAACTACATCAAGTACATTGAAATTTTACACAATAGTTCCATACTGTTAGAGGATTCACATATTCATATTTTCTTTGCAACTTTGAAAGAAGCAAAGGTGTACCAAAGGGGTAATCAGTATCATAAAACCGTGAAGACAAAGACAAAACCGGCAGACAAAAAATCATCACAACAAAACAAACCAATTCGAGAAATAGATCCAAATATGAAGCGGACGTCCTAGAATATGTAGTGTCCTTTATCTAAAGTTCCTTCGGATATATGCGATGTAAATACTAGTAGTCACCAAATCGAGGATTGTTTAGTGAAAGGACATCATCAATATAAAGAAATGTGAGATTGAAGGATAAAGCAAGTTTGCGGTCCTTTTTGTCTAGAAGTGATTGTAAGAAGTCTGCTTCATATGAATGAAGAAACAAATCGTTTGTGCCCATTGGGATACCTATTGTTTGCTGAAAAAAACATGTCCACCAAACTGTACAAATATGTTGTCGGCTTATAAGGGTCACGGCCCCTTTAAAGTGAAAAATAGTGTTTTTGGCCTATTGAATGAAAACTATTTCATATATTAAAGGAAAATCTCAGTTTTAATTTTTTTTATGAACCCAAATTTGAATATGTTTTATCAAACAAAACGAGGAAGAGCCAATAATTCAAATGTCAAGTTTGATTTAAAATCATTTATGGTACTATATGCAGTTATTAGAAGAAACTGAATCTAACTATCTGAGAATCGTCATGCCCAACACTTTTTTTTCATATCAACTACAATTCTTGAGCAGGAGATTGATATTGTTAATTTATAATAATTTTCTGGCTTTCAAACCCTTGCATTGAGGAGGTTGAGGTTAAAGCTGAATTTAATATTTCATATTTTTTGTTATCATACGCTTAGTTAGTTATTGCTTTACTCCCAAGCAGCGCGATTTTGGCTATATCCGGGAGATGAACATGAAAATGGTGATACAATGAACATGAAATGATGATGAAATGGAGGAAATGGGGACACAAGGCCAATCGAGTGAGAGTTTTGACTGCCACTGGAAAAAGGAGTGATGGGTAGGGACGTGAAATTTTGCCTCCTGCATGGGGATCCTACGGGTCCTACTCTTACCGAGACCTGCAGCAGGGTTCTTTAACGTGCGAGGAACGTGACATTTTCCCAACACGGTGCACCACTATGGTTTGCGGTCAGGTTTTCCGCATTATCGCCTGACGACCCCGCATATCTCGATGTCAGGGCTGCCCCATTCAACCACCTGGGGCACACATCCCAGTCGCTTTGTGGGCAAAGCGGCCTGACCCCGATGTCAGGTTTCTGAGCGCTCTTTAGTGGACTTTAACCGACAAGCTTAGCGCTGCTGTGGGGCTATTCGCCTCCCGGGCCCCGCACGGGAGTGTTATCATACGAATAATGGTGCTCTTATTTGAATCTGATTCTGAAATGTGAAAAAGTGCGTGTTGTCATACGCACTTTTTTCACATTTCAGAATCAGATTCAAATAAGAGCACCATTATTCCACCTGTTAGCACTACTAAATGTAGTACAGAAATTGCCAGGACCCCCTCACCAAGAAAGCAAGCTAAGGTACAGTTTACCAAAAAAGAAAAAGGGAACAAAACAGGCTGAAAGGAATTCACCATAGAAGGACAGCATTATTCAAAGAGCTGTGTCACTTGAAGTCAGATACGGAATGGGAAGGCTTAGAAATCCTTCAATCAAAGGATAAAAAGCACATAGTCATAGTTGGGACTGATGATGAACTTGAAAGTAGGTTCTATATTAAAAAACCTCTAGTAGAAAACATTGATTCCCTCCCAAAGAAGAACCTACACAAAGTTGACATGGCTAGTGTCATAAAAAGATTATCAACTATTGGGAAGAGTGTTGAAAGAGTTGCAGAAACACCGGAACCCTCATCTTCCAAAGTTCCTGACGTTGCTTTGGGAATGCTTCCAGGGCAACGCCAGAAACATTCCTTGGAAAACATTGACATTGATATGTCTGATAGCATGTTTGAGTACCAATCACCTTTGACATGTCTCACAAAGAAGAAAGCAAATGTATGTCTGTTCAAAACATCAAACACATCTAAAAAGGATGAACCAAAGCCAAAAAGAGGCAGAGGCCAGGGAAAGAATAAGAAAATGTGAATGTTTCATTTTCATTGTATATTCAGATAATGATTCTTCTACTGTTTTTCACATGATTATATTGAAAATACCATGTTTGTGATGTTACATATTGTCAAGATCTTGGCATATCATATATGTATATATTTAGGCTTTCATAAAAACAAGTATTTAATATGGTTCTTGTACATTTTAGGGTCATTTATGTAACAAACAACATTTATTTCAATAAAAGTGATGTTCTAGAACCTACTATAAAATGTTAATACCTTCAGTGTTTTTTTTTATTTTATTTCTTATCACATTCAGAGATGTTGAAAAACATGCATATTATAGGTTACATGTTTATTGCATGTTGGTGAGTTGAATATGAAAATATAAATTTACCTGTGGAGATTACTTTCCCCGGGGGTGTCTTTCTTCTTCTTGTAATCAATTAACCAATTGGATATGAAATTATTTTAGATAGCATGAATTAAGTGATCACATGATCTAGTTAACCAGTCGAAATACAGGCTTTTTATCAAAAATTCTTCTATAAGGTTATAATATTTTTTAAATACATGTAAGTCACATTTTATGATTCAATTTGATTGTTAGTTGCACAATGTTGCAAATTCATTCATTTTTATTAACACATATTTGTCCTGATTCCTCCGAAATTAACACATATTTTTTTTCCATCACAGAGTATTACATCCAACCAATGAACGCTTATCTACGAACGTGTGTTGAGAGTGCTTCGTGCACGTAATAGACTCTTATGTGGACCGCCAAGTAGTGCACCACATAGGCTAAATTTCGTCCCATACCCACCTCTCCCTTTTCCTGTGTTTCTCCAAAATTTACCAATCCTTGGTGTCCCAACCCATCCCTATATTTCATTTATCATCATCATTTCATGTTCATTTTATCATCCTTTTCATGTTCATCGACTGATAATTACCTTTATAGCGTGAGTGAATTGTTTGTTGTGTTACGCCCTTGGGAAACAAAGGACCGGTTAATTTTGAAGACCCACAGGAAAAGTAGAGAGGTGAGTAGGGGCAGAAAATATCCCCATTTGCTCTCCAAGCCTGAGTATGATACAATTGAAGGATTGTCTCTACATTTCTAATCTGAGTTAACCATTTATGCTATTACTGTAAACCAATTAATTTTCGCGTGCTATAAACTTTCGCGAGATTCGCGGAAGATTTGCATACGCGAAAGTTTATAGCCGCAACAGTCTAAGTGAAAAGGTTGTAATGATGGAGAATTACGAAACCGCAAAAGATTATCTCCGTGAAATCTCCATTCTAAGGAAACCGCGAAAGTTTGTAGCCGCGAAAATTAATTGGTTTCCAGTACTTTTGCTGGATTTTCACGTGTTAACCAGAATTAATGGTGTCTCTAAATTTCTTTTGGTTGAACGCGAAAAATAATCAGAACATCTATGTATATTGATTTTGTGGCATAGAAGCAAGTGATCTTCAAGAAAAGTTTCCTGAAATTCACTTACATCCATTAATGATTTGATATTTTTTCTTCATGTGGTGCAGGACATATTCCATAAATTTATATAAAGATTGCCCCTTTCATCAGCACTAGCAGGATGACTTTCTGTCATTTTAAATATGGTTTTGGCCCAGTCAGCTAACAGCTTAGTACATTCATCATAGGATTTTCCTTCCGAAAATCTGATCGCTAGCAAAGACCATGCCAATGTAGCATACCCCTTGACTTGGAGAACTCTTGTCTCTACCAATAGGTATTAACCCCAATGCTAGTGTCATGACTTCTTTAAAAGGTTATGTGTGCGACCATCAAAATAGTCTGCCACAATGTGACTGTTTTCTTGCACAGCATTGGACATATTCTGGAAATTGTAGAAGTCTACATGTCTACCTGTTGTTTTTTTTCAATATAAATTGACAATATTTATTTAAGAGGTTTTTATAACTCTGTGCACAAGTAATTAAGAGAGATGGAAGACCACGACCTTCATTTCTTTGGAATTGAATAAGAGCTCTTAATACTTTTGCACACTGCACACTGATTCCAGTACGGTGACGTACCCCTAAGACTTGCACTAAAATATAGATTTTTTCTGCTATTGATTTATCCCCGGATTGAGTGTTCCTTTAAGGTCAGATAAAGCAATAACTGATTCACCAAGTTTTTGCTGCACAAAAAATGTTCTCTTTTCCAAAACTCTTTTTCTCCTAATCTTTTGTGAACTATAAATTTAAAATATTTATGTGGAGAAAACCTTGCGTCTTTAAACCAAAGAAGATGATTTGTCTTATCTGAAAGTGAAGTGCATGTCCTAGGGCGCTTCAAATGTTCGGGTTGTAAATTCAGACAGTGGGGAATTATTTCTAGTAGGCCAACGCATCATACATGACATTTTTTACTACCACTTATATCTATGTTGTCATTTTCGGCAATTTCATTTACAGTCATATCAACCAGATGCAGTTTTGCCTGAAATATTTTCTTCAATATTTATTTGTTCTTTTGCTGGACCTTGGTCATTTTAATGGCAAGTATCTTCTTTAAGTGTGAATGTCAGGAAGTTCACCATCTAAAGGTTAAACATTTAATCCATTTTCACTAATTATAATGTCTTTGTATACTGGATTGTTTTGCTGAAGCCAAATGAGAGCATTTTGAATTCAAAACCTCCTAACATTAAATTTTCTTGATGTATCATTTTCCCTTGTTTTCTTACTCTTGGAAGTTAGGCAATATTTTCCCAGGTTCATATATTTCCGTAGGAGATGATACACAGTGGCAAGACCATCATGTTTCAACATATGCAAATTAGTGAGTGAGTTGGTGTTTTACGCCCGTGCAACGCTATATAGGTTATTTACAGGCGATGAACATGAAAAGGATGATAAAATGAACATGAAATGATGATAATGATTAATGAAATATGGGAATGGGGTGGGACACAAAGGACTGGTAAATTTTGAAGAACCACAGGAAAAGGGGAGAGGTGGGTAGGGGCGGAAAATTTAGCCTATGTGGTGCACTACTTGGCGGTCCACAAAGGGGTCTTTTACGTGCATGAAGCGTGGCACTCTTCACACACGTTGGCCCACTATGGTCGGCGGTCAGGGTTTCCGTATTATAGACCTGACAACCCCCGCGGACGAGGGCTACTCTATTTAGCCACCTAGGGTACACACTTGGTCGCTCTGTGGGCTGAGCACTGACCCGACGTCAGAATCCCAAGACCCTTAGTCGCCTCTTACGACAAGCTAGGCTCTGCTGCGGGCCTATTCGCCACCCGGGCCCCGCACGGGATTTGCAAATTAAGACTTGGGGATATTTTTGAGTGAGTGAGTTGGTGTTTTACGCCCGTGCAACGCTATATAGGTTATTTACAGGCGATGAACATGAAAAGGATGATACAATGAACATGAAATGATGATGATAAATGAAATATGGGAATGGGATGGGACACAAAGGACCGGTAAATTTTGAAGAACCACAGGAAAACGGGAGATGTGGGTAGGGGCGGAAAATTTAGCCTATGTGGTGCACTACTTGGCTGTCCACAAAGGGGTCTTTTACGTGCATGAAGCGTGGCACTCTCCACACACGTTGGCCCACTATGGTCGGCGGTCAGGGTTTCCGTATATTAGATTTACTTCTCAAGTCTGCCTTGTTTTGTACATGTCTTTTCCTGTGGATATTGAAGATTAATCCAAGAGTTCAAGTTTGGTAGTTTTGTTATTAGCTTTAATTTATTTATTGTAAATTAAGAAAGAATTAGGTATGATTAATATGTGTTTAATACATAAAGAATACCAGTTCTTTTAATCAGAAGTTGACAAATCATCTTCTATCTTCATTTATATTTCCAAAATGATTGATGTTTCCATTACCACAATATGCTGTAAGTGCATCATTCGAAACAGTGTCTGCATTTCTAAACCAGGGAAACATACGGCTTTGCAAGTGCATAACCATTTTGAGAATGACACGTGAATTAGATAAGCAGTGGTGGACGGTAAACCTGATAAATGAATTATTGAAAGCATGCATCATTTACTTCATCTAAGAATGATATAATCTGAAATAACAAGATTGCTATTGTTCCTGACCTCTGAATTAAAGTTTAAAACTGACTAAAACTTAAATTTTGTCAAATCATTATTGGTGTTGTGAATGATCAACTACTAACCATGACAAATAATCCCACAAAACTTCGTAAAAATCCATCAAGTGGTCTCAGAGAAATTGAGCTCACAAAGTGTTACTATGAACTAAATTTAGCAAAGTCCATAAAGTTGGATGTGAACCTACCTCACAAAATTACACATGTTATAAGTAATAGGAGGCTATATCCAATTTCTGCACCCCAACTCATTAGATCACTAGGTGTTTCGAACATCTATTTAGACCAATTAGCTAATACTAATTGACCTTGGCCATGTTCATCATCAGGGACCAAGCCATAAAATACTGATTTCATGTTAATATAGTATTCATAGTATTCATGTATGTCGTATATTATCTCATCTTTAACAGATTATGTTGCACTGGCATTTTATTAAGGGCCCTAATTAAATTGGTCTTTGGAAGAAAAAGGAGGAAAAAGATATATATTATAGTCACATTTAAATACATGTATTAGAATATGGGCTGGGCTCCTGATGACGAACAAAGCCTTGGTCTTTAAGTTCAATCTTATTGATCTAAATAAATGTTCGAAACACCTGGTGATTTGTGGAATTGGGGTGCAAGGATTGGTTTGATCGCGTATTCGTTATACATGTCAGAATACAAGATATCAGAGGCCTAGCTACTATAATTTTCTTGTAATTCATTTTCCAAAAAAGTCTAAAAAAGAATTATCTTTGGAATGAAAAAAAAAATCAAGGTCACAGAATCTCTAAACCAGAATTATAGCAAAGTCCATAAAGTTGGATGTGAACCTACCTCACAAAATTACACACTCACATATATTCAAAGTTAGATCATCATACCCTAATTTTTCAGGAATGCTGTGTGTTGAAAAATAATATATCTGCATACTTCTACAAAAGTATTTAGAATAGATCGCAATGGAAGAGGGAGTTTTGGCGCCATAAAACCTGGTTTAACCCACCATTTCGCTTGAAATGCCTGTACCAAGCCAGGACCATTGCGATCCACCAATTCTCCGGTATGACTGATTCGTTTTTGTCATTTTTTCTGGACTATGAGATTGATCATTCAAGTTCGGTAGTTTTGTTATTACCTTTATTTACCAAGCTCTTTTTCTGTTTGTATGGTGAGTGAACAAAAATGCAGATTCAGATATAGATTGAATGATAAATTAATATAAAAAAAATCTTTATATAAAGTAAATATGTGAAGTCACTAGCGATAACCTAACTCTCATTAACCCTTGGTTAAAAACTTAAATATATACATTTTATTGTGTAAACAGAAAGAAGTTTAGTACACATGACATATTAGAATAAATTTACTACTGTAGGGAAAAAGCTATATATACTAATTATCAGAACTCTGCATCAAGAACTTGCTTTAGAGGTGTGGTTGTAATTGGTAAACAGGTGTAAAAACAGTTGAATCAAGAACATCAAATCGCTATATGCATGTACATGTACAATAGTAGGATAGAAGGTCTGGCGGTTGTTTGGAAAACTCTTGACAAAAAGTTTAGTTAAAATACTGACAAATGGACAGACAAACAAGAATAAAATATTTGTAAAGGTTCCATGGAACCTGGTGTATAGCCTGCTTGTCCTATTTTTATAGGATCATTGCTTCCTCTGTGTATTGCATCTGTATACAAGATTATATATTCCTAGGTCCTATAGAAATGAAGTATTATTACATAAAATGTTAAATTTTAACATTCAGTGATGCATAAAAAGTAAGTCAAACTGACCAAATTCTGTTTGTACTTGTGTCATATCACGGATTATATGTCTTGAAGTGAACAAAAAAAAACGAAATAAAAAGCTACGCCGAGCGCAGCATGATACGACCGCAACAAGATGAACCCTGTACATTGGAGGCCCAATATGGATAGTCTATTGCTTTGGTCACATGCAGCCCATGGTGGACTTACAAAGCCTTTTTACACATGCATCCTATGGTGGACTTTAAAATGCATATTTGACACATATATATTTACAATAACATTTAATAGAAAAAAAATCTTATTTCTAAATTCATTGACATTTTTTACACAATTTAGCCCCTTTTGGCCCTTTTTTTTAAAAAAAGGTTAGGACCACAAACCCCAAATGAAATAAAAAGCTTCAGTGTAATCATCATATTTAAACTTCATAACAATTGGCTGGCCCACTACAGCTAAATTTCTTGTGTAAAACCATTTGCCTTGACCAACTTTTAAAAATGGCGATTTTTGCCCCTTCGACCCTTTATATCTCAAAAACAGTAAGATATATTGCAAGTCTGATTGAAAAATGCAGGCAGGGATTTTCACAAGGATTCCAATGAAAAAAGATTTTGAAAATCGGACCACAAATAAAAAGGTTGATTTTTTGGTTGTGGCCCATCTTTGGCCCCCTGTAGCAATGTAACGGTGTAACGGTTCAATATACATCAAAACCATTGACACAATTTGTTGACAGAATTTAATGAGGAATTCATTAAAAAAAGAATTTTCAAAATCTATTGAATAATAAACATTCTACAACAGTTTTGTTATTACACCCGTTTTAGCCCCTTTTGGCCCTTTTTTCCAAAACGGTAAGGGCCACCAATCCCCAATACAATGGGAACCTTCCTCTAGTGGTTACAAACATCATATCAACACTTCATAACAATTTACTGGCCCAGTACAACTAAATTTTTGGTATAAAATTATTTGCCTTGACAAACTTTTAAAAATGGTGTTTTTGGCCCCTTTAACCCCTAATTTCTCAAAAACCGTAAGAGATATTGCAAATCTGATTGAAAAATGCAGGCAGGGATTTTCACAAGGATTCCAATGAAAAAAAGATTTTGAAAATCGGACCACAAATAAAAAATTCATTTTTTGGGGTGTGGCCCCTTTTTGACCCCCTGTAGCAATGTAACAGTTCAATATACATCAAAACCATTGACACATTTTGTTGACAGAATTTAATGAGGAATTCAATAAAAAAAGAATTTTGAAAATCTATTGAATAATAAACATTCTACAACAGTTTTGTCAATACACCCGTTTTAGCCCCTTTCGGCCCTTTTTTCCAAAACGGTAAGGGCCACCAACCCCAAATACAATAGGAACCTTCCTCTAGTGGTTACAAACATCATATTAAAATTTCATAACAATTGGTCAATATTTACTTAAGTTATCGCACGGAAACCAAATGTCCCCAGACGACGACGACGACGACGACAACGACGACGACGACGACATCGCCATAACATAATACGATCGCAAAAATTTGCGATCGTATAAAAAGGAAAAAAAGTCCAGTTAATGATAAAAATACAAACATTTTCCCTTAATATTGTCAAAGATACAATCTTTTTGACAATAAATTATCCATAATACTATTTTCAGACAATACCATTAAGATTAGTGTTATAGGGTTAACCTGATTGCTGACCAAAAAAAACCAACAACAAAAGTTCAATTCATGCAGAAAAATTTACCGGTCCTTTGTTTCCCACCCCATCCCCATATTTCATTTATCATCATCATTTCATGTTCATTTTCTCACCCTTTTCATGTTCATCGCCTGTAAATAACCTAAATAGCGTTGCACAGGCGTAGAACACCAACTCACTCACTCACTCACATGCAGTAAAAAAAAACGGAAATTTTTTACATGGGTACAATCTCTTGATAGTAAATTAGCCACTGACCAATTTTCAGACAATTCCATAAAGATTTAGTGTACTTAACAAAGTTTTTAAAAAACATTGTTCTAGGGTTAAGTCACAACTCAACTTTACATTATTGTTGATGACACTAAGTAGACGACAGAATTTGCATCGCTATGTAATGCTTTCGTGACTTTTCGTCGCAGCGAGACAAAAAGTAAACGTTTTGCTTATTTGAAACATACATGTTCACGTAATTACAAAATGCATTCTATTTTACATAGAAAGTATTGTATGCGAAGCTGTGTTTTCGGTACTTGTAATACTTGTTAACAGTATTTAAAGTAAGACACTATAAGATACTATAAGCTTGTTTTCTTCTTTATAAGTCCTGAAAAATGCAATAACCATCACCCAAAATTAACAAAGTGAAGCAGTGTGTTGGGAAGATACTTGCTATAATCAAAATGATTATTTCATTTTAAGTAGCAATTAAAAAAATATTCAAAACAATTTACAAGTCAAAGAAGGAAAAATATGAAATGCAATGTTATAAATTGCTATGAACTTTACACATACATGTAGTCACATTTCCATTTTTACATTTTGTAAATTACGAAATAAATTCTGAATCAATGTATGTTGTAACTTAATAAAAATAAAGCAAGAATATGTCCATGGTACACAGATGACCCTGCTGGTTCCAAATAAAAAGTTGAAGTCTGACATGTCTTAAAGTCGCTTAGGACGAATAGTTTGTCATACTGAACCATCCCATCAAGTTTCAAATCATTCCTATGTACAGTTTCTGAGAAAAGCTTGATAGAAATTTTCAAGTCGAATTTGGTATCGGCCCATCTCTAAACAGGAAGTAGATGTTGGGCAGGTCTAAAGGTTGCTTAGGACGTAATAGTTGATCATGCTAAACCATACTAGCAAGTTTAAATCATTCCCATGTATGGTTTATGATAAAAGCTCGACAGAAATTAGTACGGACGGACAGACATGAGTAAAATTTAATGCCCCTCCCCCATGTTGTCTCGGGGGCTTAAAGAATTCTACATACATGTAATTGTGTACAATGATTAAAAATCAAGTTTCTGTACTACACACTCAAATGCATGTTTTTGATCAGGCAAAATATTAAATTTAGTGTGTTTGTCCTTCCCATACCAATCCATTAAATAACCCCGAAAACAAAAATATATTGCACATCAGTGAAGGTAATGCAAATGCCAAAACAATTGTACTTTCACTGTTTCAGACAAATTTTTTGAACAATCCGTAAAAGAAATACAAATGACAACAAAGTTCCAGACAATAAATTTTGCTACCCCTGACGCGCGTTTCGTCATGACAGTTGTTCAGATGATATCAAATTAAATCATGTTCTCTGAAAAAATAAATATTGGGTAAAACAACATAATTTTGATTGGATGCTGACATGTCATTTGAAGATGTTTAACTGTATGTTGCCAATCTTGTCTTTTACATCTCTGTGATTAATTTATATACACCATTTCGTTTTAAATGCCTATACATAGTCAGGACCATTGCGATCCACCAATTCTCCGGTATGACTGATTTGTTTTTGTCATTTTCTCTGGACTATGAGATTGATCATTCAAGTTCGGTAGTTTTGTTATTACCTTTATTTATATATAAATATGCATGTAATTACCTATATCAATACTGAATTGAGACGAAGAACATCTTAAATTCTCATCTTTGGTAAGTAGTTGGCCCAACTGTGACACTTTATTCATTTCAATTGGTGGAAGCTGTGAATCCTGAAGGATACTCTCATACCTAGTTTTTAATTGATCAAATACCTTTAGTGTTGTCCAAATGAACTACAATAAAAAATATTGCAACATAAATTAACATGTACATGTAATAAATTATCATTTTTAGGCAAGCGCCAGCGAAGCCTTATAGAGTCTATAGAGTAGTGATGATTTTCGCGTTTTTTTTCTGTCTAGACGGAGTGATTTTCCTGCATCCAGACTGGAATAAAATGCTTTATTTTCTATATTACTTTTCAATATTTGTTAACATGATATACACTTCTATAAATCTCAATTTTTATTGGCATTTTATATGACCGGCACAAGTTTTATTTATTCCTTTGCATCTTTCATGACGAACTTTTTAGTTAATACCCTTCACATATACGATATTCTCTTACGAGTTATTACGATTTTCAAAATTTATAGTTTTACGAGTTCTTGCGAGATTTTCTGCCAACCTTTTACGATCTATTTCCGAGTTGTCACGATTTCGTCAGTTGTGCGGAATTTTTTCGCACTCCCGTCCAGAGACGATATAGATTTTATTTCTAAAGTGTTTACGAGTATGTTACGGTGCCTTTACGACGTCTTTACGAGTGATTTGCGATATTGGAAATGATATCGTAACTAACTCGCAAACCACTCGTAAAAGAATTCCTTTGCGAGGTCTTCCCGACTTAGTTACGAGTAAAGGCGAGTCATTTACGATATCTATGAGTTCTTTACGAGTTACTTGCGATGTGTTTACGCGTTAAATTATGACATTGTTGTTTTTTCAACTCGTAAAAGTCTTACGAGGATTTTTGACATGTCAAAAATCCTCGTAAAACTTTCACGAGTTCTTACGATTTCACACGAGCTAGAAAGACCTGTTTGCGAGTAACAAAGAGTGATTTACGAGTCTTCGCGATCGAATACGAGTTGAAAACTCGTAAGAACTCGTAAGGAAATCTCGTATATGTGAAGGGGGTATAAAGGCGATAGAATATACATTATGTTTTCATCTATTACTTGATTGGTTCGTATAAATATTTCTCTCATTTGATTGGTCAATGCATGGATTCAGATTCAAGCTTCACCATTCATAAAATCAGTACAAAATACACATCATTGGGACGAGTTCATTTTAATCGAAGGGGTGTTTCAATCGATACCGTTTTTACACGATACCTGTCTTGTGTGTGCAATTGTGTTCATTAACTTTAAATTTGAGGGCATCTGCATGACGATCCTTTCTCCGCTCACCAAAATTAATAATTTGCAAACATTTTGAACAATATACTTTAACAGAGAATAAATCTATTATAGTTCTTATATATTTCGCTTGCCTTTAAACGCTTTAGTGCTTTGATTTACATATTCTGTGTGTCGAGCCACAAAACAATAAACTGGCTGTCGTGCCATTTTTTACTTATTATTTAAATGATGTACCGGTAGTAATAAGACCATTTTGGCCCAATATAACATGTAACTGTGAAACTAACTGATGCCAAAAGATGTCTCCTTACCTACAAAATCATAAAACATAAATGTGGCTTAATCTTGTTACTGAAAACAATGTGAAGCTTTATCTTTGTCTATTTAGTTATCCTGTCATCTAGCCAACTAGTTTACATTATTAAACATAGGTAAATATTGATAACAAAGCTCACATCATTATGCATTATTGTCAGTAATGTTTAACATACACCATTTATATTTGTTATGCTCTTGCATTAGCATCAATACAGATTAATTTGCACAGCATTTTACCTGCTTGCCATCACAGTCAATTTTTTATTGATTTCATCAATGTGTAATATTAAATCTCATGTCATGTAGTTTATTTATGATATCATACATGAACATCATTGAAATTTGTTTAGTAGTTGCATTAGCATTAATTTTCAAGAGCTATTTGTCTGTATGCCTACTCATTGTGATTTGTCTACTGATTGAGATTTTTTACACTTTTAACATTGGCATTTTCATAAACAAATTAACTGTTTTACACATGTACCAGTTATGGCATTGTGTATTAGTAATTTTAGTTTTTTTTTTCTTTAAATACAAAGAAGGGCAGAGACCCAATGTTATTATAAACAGAAAACAAAAGTGTATGTTATAGTCATACATGTTATAGATGAAATTCTATGTACATGTACATGTAGGTTTTAAATTCATTTAATCACATTTAATGTGCATATTATTAAAATTCAGTAATTATATTGGCTTTTCTACTGTATTTTATAACTTGTTGAAATGTCGCTTGTGTTACATGACCTGAGGTCAAAACCTCACAATGACAAATATATAACAGGTCAAGTCTTCTAGATTTCGTTTGACCTATTAATCAATCAAAATTTTAAAAATTTGACCTTTCAAATCGGGAAAAATAGTAAAACTTTTTTGCCGGTTTGATAGAAAAATTCCCAACATAAACATATATTCTGTAATTTCCTCGCTCATATTTCTCAAATACCATATGTCGTTGGTTTTAAATGTTATTTTGTTTGGCATGGGTAAATTCTCCTTATGAAGTAATGTTATGTTCTACATATTGACTTCTATATAATTCAGTGCATTGGTCAATGGACAATCAAAAAGGTAAACATGACCATGAAATCTCCCTACTTGTCAAACCTGTTTGGGGGTAAAATGGTCTCATTAATAAGTTTATTTTTTATATGAACTTAATAAAAATACGACAACGAAATTTTTCACCGCTCATTTTAAAGATTTATTTTGCGAGTCATGTTTTATTTTATTATTTCATAAAAAGCACTTGTTGGTGACCGTAGTTATTTATACTCTCTTAAAAACTATTGGTTAAAAATTTGGCGTAAACACTATCCATTAAAGGTAGAATCTTCGACCTGTATAATATTTGACAAATAAAAACAACTTAAAAAATGCACGCTATTGAAGAAAAACAAACATTAAAATGTAATTTTAATAGACAATATTGAGATGTTCATAAGAATTGATTTTTTTATATTTTGATGTTTAATACTCAAAGGCATGTAAAACTGTTGACCGTAGCACATTTTGAATGCAGCGCACCAGTTCTTAAATGCATTTTAAGGATTTTCTCAACAATATCAAAAGTGAGCATCCACTGAGCCTACTGTTTTTGTGGCATATTTTTAATGCTCATTCTTTTGTCTTTTTGAAATTTAAACTTGGAAAACTTTCGATCAAAATTTTTATACTCCCTTAAAAATAAAAATGGTACATGTAGTTTTTTTTTGCTTATCTCCTTTGAAGCAGTACGATCAGTACGATATTGGGGAAATCAATCTAGGTGGATAGTTTTGACAACCACTGAGTGAAACATGGGAGTGATGATAGGAGACTGGCAACTTTACTATTGGTCCCACTGAAGGCAAAGCAGCATGTCAGGTTTTTAAGCCCTCTTAAGTTGGTTTATACTGACAAACTTAGCACTGCTGTTGACTTATCACCCAACATGCCCAAAGGATGAAAATGCAGGTTATTAACTATTCATTATCACATTTTAATATGACTCCCAAAAAAAAATAAAGAGGGGGGCTATGGACATTTTTTTTCCTCCTGCTTTTTTATTTTTCAAAAAAATTGGAGCGGCCTGTATATTTATTATTCAGGCAAAGCACTGTCCTGACTTTTTGTCATCATTTTGGACATCCTGCCTTTTATTTCAAATTTGTCCATAGCCCCACCCCCCCCCCCCCCCCCTGGCTAAAAATCAAATGGCTCTATTGGTTTTGTTGCTGGATGCAATATGTTGGCTTGGGCCTGTGTTACTTGTTTTGGTCACCACCTGTAATAAGTCATTTTTGTGAATGATTCATTTATGTGTGCTTTAAGGTAGTAATGCTTATTTGTCTGCATGATATGTATTCTGTTGTTTTATGTGTGTTGATCATGTTTCTTATTTATTGGTGTCAGACTTAAAAAGCTCTAGAGAGCTTATGTTATGTATTTACTGCCATTGATTTTAAATAAAACTTTTATGCTTATGCTTTATCCACATTTTAACACACATAAATAACAACCTTTTGCAAGCATTGCAAACATAGGTTCCAAAATTTAGGGGATGGTATAAATTTTGACCAAAAATGTGTTGAACCAGTTCCCATGCGGCGCCTTTCTGTCCTCCTGCCTTAATAATGTGAAATTTTTGGTCAGTGGTTTCTTTAGAACAACATAAACATTTGTTATGGGCTGAAATTATGATATTATTATAAACAGTCATATCAGACATGGAGACCGCCTTTTTGGCCATAGTTCTTTAGCTTGTGATACCGGATGGTCTATATTTATAACATTATCTACATTTCGAACGAAAATATATACAACGGCGCCACCTGTGAATGAACTTTATTTACAAGTAAATGTTCCAGTCTAGCTTTGACACAAAATCAAGATTCTGATGTAAATTCAGCCCTGGATAAAATTGTACCTCATGTGTACTGAGAGCATGACCTTTGCATAGGCACTGGTTGGTGTACCTATAACAATGATCCAATTTCATTTGCATATGTTAAAAGTAATACTTTAACAATTAAAAAAAAAATTGGGTTTGATTAAAATGATACTAATTTTACCAAAATGCAAGAAAAAAAGTTTGATATGGTGTTTTTCATGTTCTTTTCTGTTGAAAACATACTTCAAGTTTAAAGTGTTTGGTAATTCCATTTATTACAGTTTTCTCAGCAACCACAAGATGTATAACTATTTTTTAAAGTCTAACACAGTAAAATTCATATTGGTATAACATTTTTATACAAAACAGACAGCAATTTTCTGTATAAGAAGAGCTTTTGTTTTTATTGTTAGTGAGTATTACCATCTTAATTTAATTTTCATTTTTATTTAGGCATTCAAGTCTTCCTGATGGTAAACCTTTCACCAGCCATCACTTAGGAAAAGACTTGGAGCAGTTGATGGAAAAGTTCAAGAAAAAGTCATTGAAAAAACTTGGGTAAACCCAGGCTAATGAAAGTTTAAATAATATGGTTGAAGTTCATGCACCAAAGAACAGGCTAGATTTTTGTCTTGCCTGCGATGAATAGTTGCTGAAGGCGAGACATAGGTATTACTTTTCGGCAGCAGCGACATAAATCTGTTTTGGAAGACGTGGAAAATGAATTACTTGAAAAGTATAATAACTAGACATCTTGTATAATGGTATTAAGACACTTGGGGTTATGGTCTACTCAGCTGTCACCATGCTTTGTGACCCTGGCACCTTTTTTCATTCTTTAGTGTCTCTGTGAACTCCTGTTTGTAAGAAGGGCAACATATGTAGTTGTGCATATTATCTTGATGTTGATCTTTAAATATTTGTGAAATTTATGGACCTTTGAACTTAGAACTATTAGGGGATACGGGGAAATACATCATTTTTCAGGAAAACACAAGCTTTAATTTATCTTTTATTTTGAAAATTTAATAAATGAATAATTAATTGATAGGGTGTTGTCAGAATATGGAATATTTTGAAAATCGAACTCCCCTACCCCCCAACCTTAAATAAATGGCTACGGGTGTGCTCCACCTGGTGCGGGCATTTGAAATGAAATTGTAAAATTGCTGTTTTGCCCAATGTTATTTGATTCAAGCCTTGTTGATACAATTAAATGTATGCATACCATATGTTTTTATATAGAAATGAGTGAGTGAGTGAGTTGGTGTTTTACGCCCATGCAACGCTATATAAGTTATTTACAGGCGATTAGCATGAAAAGGATGATAAAATAAACATGAGATGATGATGATAAATGAAATATGGGGATGGGGTGGGACACAAAGGTCCGGTAAATTTTGAAGAACCACAGGAAAAAGGGGAGAGGTGGGTAGGGGCGGAAAATTTAGCCTATGTGGTGCACTACTTGGCGGTCCGCAAAGGGGTCTTTTACGTGCATGAAGCGTGGCACTCTCCAAACACGTTGGCCCACTATGGTCGGCGGTCAGGGTTTCCGTATTATAGACCTGACAACCCCCGCGGACGAGGGCCACCCTATTCAGCCACCTAGGGTACACACTTGGTCGCTCTGTGGGCTGAGCACTGACCCGACATCAGAATCCCAAGACCCTTAGTCGCCTCTTACGACAAGCTAGGCTCTGCTGCGGGCCTATTCGCCACCCGGGACATTATATAGAAATAATATAAAGTACAAAAAGTACTGGTAGACGAGATAATCTAAAATAATTTTAGTATAAAGGTAGAGTAGTAATTGGACATATGAAAAAGAACTATATTATGAACATGTATTGATATGTGATAATGCCATCAGCTATATTTTGATTGATCGGGCAATGAAAGGCTATCGTACTCGTATAGATTATTCAGGCTAAAATGAAAACTAATGCTACATTCTTTTATTTCATTCCAACGACTGACAATAAGTACTCCTACACACTTCAAAACGATGGACAAGAAGATCTTTTGTTTAATTTATATGGAAAGTACGTGTTTTTCTATTGCTTTCCTTTTAATTATTTACACAGTATGGTAGACGGAAGGAACCCTTCGCACGCTTGCTTCAGGTAAATATAATTCATTATATACCCATACAGATTTTTGAAAAAAATGAGTTCCGCTTATAGTCCTACTGTGAGCGGAAAAGGGGGTTTAGATACATTTTGTTGAAAATCTTCAAGAAGATAAACAAAGTTTCCGAACGAAAATGGAAGCGGGGTTGGGGTTTTAGTTAGTGCATGGATAAAATCTACATTAGTTAAAAATGAAGAGTAAAATATATCCCTTTACACAATGGCAATGAACTAAAATAAATATTATTGAACAAACGTACAGCAATACTGTAAAGTACCCATGTTTTCCATTTCAGGGCCTGTAGTAAGATGAATACATACATGAGCAATTCAAAGGTTGTGTCATAAAGAATATTGAGAGACAGATGAAATGCATTTTCCAGGCTTTTATACATTCTGTGGAGCAGAACTTTTCATGTCCAACATGTGGCGAAGAACCAGAATGTCTTTTTATGGATGGAATCACTATGGGTTTTAGAAAAGATCTGCTAAGATCATTTACCGACGAAGGACAATCTGAAGAGCTTGGAATGAAATGATTAAAATCTAGAAGGCTAAAAAAAACCGCATCGTCAAAAACATGATGATGATAAATGAAATATGGGGTGGGGTGGGAAACACAGGAACGGTAAATTTTGAAGGACCACGGGAAAAAGGGGAGAGATGGGTAGGGGGCGGAAAATTTGGCCTATGTGGTGCACTATTTGGTGGTCCTCAAAGGGATCTTTTAAGTGCATGAAGCGTGGCACTCTCCACACACGTTGGCCCACTATGGTCGGCGGTCAGGGTTTCCGTATTATAGACCTGACAACCCCCTCGGACGAGGGCCACCCCATTCTGCAACCTAGGGTACACACTTGGTCGCTCTGTGGGCTGAGCACTGACCCGACGTCAGAATCCCACGTCCCTTAGTCGCCTCTTACGACAAGCTAGGCTCTGCTGCGGGCCTTTTCGCCTCCCGGTCCCCGCACGGGACTATATGCCAAAAGAAAATATAATGAATGATGAAAGTCTAACGAAATAAACATAATACAATCATATATTAAATATTCAAATAAAACTAATCTATATTAAATCAAAATTACAACAACGTAAATATTACGAGGAACACATAACAATATAATAAAAACAAATTGTCGAACTGGGAAACAAAATTATGTAATTATTATACTTTACCTTTCGTTTCCTTTTTTCATCGTTTTAGCATTTGTGTATGCTAGTTTTAACATCGGAGAAGATCCAATAGAGCACCTTTCAACATTAGAAGTTGAAAAAACCTTCACATTGGTAGATTCAGGTACAAGAGAAAGTTGGTTTCTAGTCACTGCAACACGTTTACAGTAAAGAGACTCAAAACAATGGCACTGTAGCGTACTCAACAAGAACATGACATGCCCCGTAACAGTGGTACAACGTGGTGATACCTTCACAACTCAAAAGACTCACCAGCATGCATCACAGCCCGGTATTCTTTTGCAGTGAAGATTGCAATAGATGCGACAATGAATGTTTAATATATTTAGCTACTAAAGCAATTTAAACCGGTCCATTTTAACGGTAATTTAAAATAAATTGAATATGGCTTGCATATATTAATTATATAATAAAAGTGTTATGTTTAATAATTTAATGCTACTCTCTGGAGTTGAGCAATGGCGTAGAGTTTTACAGACGTTCAATGTATCCCTTTTCGTCATCGATAAGTTCCATACAGTTGATACATATGGATCTTGCAGTTACATATAGTATTGAAATATTTTTATTATTAAGTAATTATTATTCATGTACAATGTATATATGCTTTTTTCATGCAAATTTAGCCGATGTTAATGAGTGAGTGAGTTGTTGTATATGTTATTTACAGGCGACATACAAATCTGGAACCCTTACCTATGACAAATGACAGTGAAGAACCCTTACACAAGTTGGAATAATTACTAGGGAGGGACATAGCCAACCCGCACCCAGTTTTACATAATCAATTAAAACAGTTATAAAAGTTTGACCCGTATTCTTTAAACATAATTTAACACTTAAGCATGTCTCAACTGCCGGCACCATCGTAATACATCTGTGTGTACTCACTATCAAACAAGCCTTAGTATTCAACTGTTTTCTCATTCCTTAATTAATGTTGAGAATGTAGAATTGAGAGGTCCCACTCATTAAACTTCATGTATTGAAAAATGTCAAAGTAATTCATCCAGAAAATCAAAGTCAAAGTCAAAAGATTGGGATGCAACTGTGCTAAACTACTACTGGAGCATATGAAAACCAAGTTTCATCAACATAGGTCTTATAGCTCTTGAGATATGGAAGTGTCCATTAAACCTTAACATTGCTATTATATGCATTAGAAAGAAGCAAAGGTGTATCAAAGGGGTAATCAGTATTATAAAACCGTAAAGACAAAGACAAAACCGGCAGATAAAAAATCATCACAACAAAACAAACCACAAAACAACATAAAACACACACACACATAACAACAAAACCGCATTCAGCAACGCGAACTCAGGTCGAAACGAGAGTGAACTCAGGTGCTCCGGAAGAGTAAGCAGTTCCTGCTTGCTATAGCACACCCGTCACGTTGCCAAAGATTGATTAAGTGTTGGTCAAATCCGGAAAGGATGACATTACAAAACTCAATGTCAAACCAACATCTGTGCTCATCTGAGAGATAGAAATCCCGTATTTGTATACAAGCACATGATGTCGTCCTTAAAATTTCTTGAGTGATGACAACAACCTAGGAGCAACGTACCCCCGTGTTAACAATTTGCTTGTCAGCCGTGTGGCTCTATCAAGGAAGTCGTTGTACTCCCCACATGCTCTGGAATAGCGAATCAATTGTGATACGTAAACTCCATATGCTGGAGCGGACGGAATGTTGCTACACAGAAAGGGAAAGTGAACTATTGGAAAGTTGAAATTGTCTAAAGTCACTCAACCGGAAATTCAAGGCCAAGGTCAAAAGATGGGGATGCAAATGTGTTAAGCTACTACTGGGGCATATGCAAACCAAGTTTCATCAACCTAGGTTATATTTCTTGAGATATAGAAGTGCTCATAAAACCTTAACATTGCTATCATATGTATTGGCAATTTTCTAAGTCACCCAAACGGAGTGAGTGAGTGAGTTGGTGTTTTACGCCCGTGCAACGCTACATAGGTTATTTACAGGCGATGAACATGAAAAGGGTGATAAAATGAACATGAAATGATGATGATAAATGAAATATGGGGATGGGATGGGACACAAAGGACCGGTAAATTTTGAAGTACCACAGGAAAAGGGGAGAGGTGGGTAGGGGCGGAAAATTTAGCCTATGTGGTGCACTACTTGGCGGTCCACAAAGGGGTCTTTTACGTGCATGAAGCGTGGCATTCTCCACACACGTTGGCCCACTATGGTCGGCGGTCAGGGTTTCCGTATTATAGACCTGACAACCCCCGCGGACGAGGGCCACCTTATTCAGCCACCTAGGGTACACACTTGGTCGCTCTGTGGGCTGAGCACTGACCCGACGTCAGAATCCCAAGACCCTTAGTCGCCTCTTACGACAAGCTAGGCTCTGCTGCGGGCCTATTCGCCACCCGGGCCCCGCACGGGACCACCCAAACGGAAAATCAATTTCAAAAGATGTGGATGCAACTGTGCCAAACTACTACTGGGGCATATGCATGCATGTCTCGCTCCGCTTCACAAGCGAGACAAAAAGGAGTTAACTTGCATTAAATTATAACACGGAAAACAACTCAATCAGTTAATTCTAATTACAGTACTCGTAGAGCGGAATTGTCATGATGCACGATCTACAAATGTTACTTCCCGAGTATATAAAACAAAATGAAATGTAAAAGTAGCAAGATGATATAACATATATTGAAATAAATATTCAAATATCATTATGCAACACAAACTTTAATATATGAAAAAAATACCTTAACAAAATAAAAAAAGAAGCTCAATAAATAAATGGGTGTTTCTGTAATCTCACTGTATCTATCATCATTTTTATCAATAAGCCTATGTTGTAAGTTAAAGAAGAAAAACGGTTTTTGGTAAGAGGAAAGTAATATTCCACAAATTGCTTTGATTAACCAAGACAGAATATTTTCGGCCTGCTTTTATTTTTGTAAACAAATTCCTATCACAATTCATGATTGTGAATATGCTTTTGGAATACACTTATTGATACAGAGCACAAATACAATCGATTTGTAAAACGAAGTCGTATCAACCTTTTATCATGAAGAGCGAATGATGTCTACCGACACCTTTTGAATAGACCGAGTTACTTTGAATCCTTTCTAGAGAATCGTTTTACACATTTAATAAACTATATAAAGACGCTTTGCCAAGAATGCAAGCAAATCATTCTGGAATTATTTTGAAACCATAGAGAACAGTCTTGTCCTGACGCTAAAATGGGTTCGACACTACCCAATATATGCATTGCTTGCGTTATCCTTTGGGGTTAGCATTCCATCTATAGCTTGAATTATAAACAGCAAGTAGGCAATCTCATGGGAAGAAGTTCAACATGTGGTCGACAGTTCAAAAATGAAGACAGCGCCAAGGATGAAGGATTGAGTTGGAAACTGTAGTTGGATATCAGAGAAATATATTTAATATTTTAATCGCTTGGCAATCCTAGCAATTTATTTCACTTGATGTTAAAAATTCTATAATCAACTCAGTCAATCTATATTTCTTCCACAAATATATATAAAACTTTCGCTTTTTTAAATATACAGTTTGTTCATACCATTATTGACAACGACATACATATTGTTAATATACATTCTGGATTTCTTAGTCAGGAAAATGATGCACACGCCTATCCTATCACTAAATATGGTCCAATCCGGACAGGTCAACTGTTGGATTTTCCAAACAATGCGATTTTTTTTTGTCCCAATTAAACACCTTTGGTTACACCTTACAAGTCAATTGATATGTTGCGATTGCTCAGAAGGAAAACAAGACGTGATTAAAGGGTCAATAGGCTTCACTGACGTCGCCATGTTTACGGTTTAAAACTTATCGTATTGTCGGTCGGGTCATTCATTACAAGGGGATAAAATTAAGAGTATGCGAGATGTCATCAAATATTCTTCTTTCAAAATTAAGTTTTTAACGCTTAGATAGTATTCCATTTTGTGAGTGAGTGAGTTGGTGTTTATCGCCCGTGCACCGCTATATAGGTTATTTACAGGCGATGGACATTAAAAGATGATAAAATGAACATGAAATGATAATGATACATGAAATATGGAGATGGGGTTTGAAACAAAGGAACGACAATTTTTGAAGAACCACAGAAATAGGGGGAGGTAGATAGGGGCGGAAAATTTAGCCTATATGGTGCACTACTTGGTCCGCAAAGGGTCTTTTACGTGCATGAAGCGTGGCACTCTCTACATACGTTGTCCCACTGTGGTTAACGGTCAGGGTTTCCGTAGTATAGACCTGACAACCCCCGCGGATTCAGCCACCTAGGGTACATAATTGGTCGCTCTGTGGGCTGACGCTGACCCGACGTCAGAATCCCAAGACCCTTAGTCGCCTCTTACAAGCTTGGCTCTGCTGCGGGCCTATTCGCCGCCCCGCACAGGACATTTTACTATTTATGCACATGTACATAATTTTAGTCTCAACTTGTTCTAATGTGGAAGGGTGGCATTCTGATGATCTCAAATAGGCAAACTGAACAGGAGCCCAAACGTGAATTCAGAACTATAAATTAGGGGAGATGCAGATAAACAATATATGTCGAGCGGGCTTTAAACTTCAAGGGGGCAACTCAAGAGGCCTGAGTGAGCCCTTCCGACCACAGAACGGTCTCAGCAAAGACAAGACCCAATCATTGACACAGGGAGAAACGGGGAAAGGGAAAACCCCAGAAGTGAGGGAGATTACCATTGAGGCCCCCGCCTCGGGCCCCCTAGCAACAGTAAGGGTGATACAGGGGGGCGTGTCTGACTCATGTGACGGATGGGGCTCGCTAGCTATCGATGCCCATGCACCAGTTGGACACCGCAACCGTTAAAGGCAAAAGAAGAAAGTTAAGCCCATCTTGGAAGGGACCAGGGGTCATATTGAAGCGTATTACCCCCTATCTGTACAGGGTCAAACTGAAAAAAGCTGTATTTACGGCTAACCACGATAGGTTAAAATTGTGTGAAGACAGGGTGGTTCCCGTGTGGGCGCAGAAACTCAGCGCCGAAGTTCGGGAGGGTAGGGTCAGTGAGGACATGCCCGAGGTCATGGTGGATAAAAAGGTGTACTGTACTTGCAGGAGACCCTGTCAGGGGAAGTTTATGGTTCAGTGTGAGGGCTGCAAGGAGTGGTTTCACGGTGGGTGTGTTGGGGTGACACCTGAGGAGGCAGAGAGTATGGGGGACTACATCTATCCGGGGTGTCAACTGCAGCCACGGTTCAAGTTGGACATGTAAGGGGTGCAGTCCACTAGGGGAAGGAGGGGGATAATTATAGTTACTGTAATCGGGCACAGGGCTGTCGATTCAGGACACCCTGTGCCCGGTTTTTTGTTTTTTTTTTTCTTTTACAGATGGCAGATGTCTTAGAGCTCATGGACAGTGGCAGCGAGACCTTCCTCACTGCTGAGTGAGAAGAAGGGTACTCCTCGTCCGGGGAGGTGGCCGAGATAGTGGAGGAGGTGGAGGAGATGGCTTGGGCCTCCGAGGCGGAGCAGGCTCCGGTACCACTGGAGTCGCAGCCAGAAGGGGCTCTGGTACCACCGGAGCCTTCAACAGTGGATCAGCGGAGGCCCAAGAAGAAGAAGAACAGGGGGAGAAAGAGGAGCGGAGCCGCACGGAGGGCCAGGAGGGCAGAAGAAGAAGGACGCCGTGCGGTTGCTGTGGTAAGTGGGGGACATGGGGGGTTTTGGCCGTCTGTGTCGCCGAGTGGAGGGGCAGTTTGCCTGTCCCCTGATGTCAGTGAGCCCTCCTGGGGGCAGGGCAGAGGTGGTGGTGGTTTTGGGCTCCCTAGTTGGGTTGAACCCAAAACTGCGGCCGTCGGGGGAGACCGGGTGGTGTAAGAGGCATCACCCAGTAGCTCCCCCGACATGCTGTGTCAGATGGTGGAGTGTGTGGTGAGGGTCTTAGATCTCCGGGAGCATTGCATTCAAGAGCACATCCTGGAGATCTTCTCCAATCTGACCCAAGATGTCTACCCTGCGGACTATCCTGAGGGTGTTAGGGGGGCCAGGGAGGGGCTCGTTTGCCTACGTGGCAGACCTGTTGGCAACCCTGGAGGGGCAATCCGTGGAGCTCGAGGAGACGATGAGGGAGGTCTGTCAGGTGGGGGAGTGGGAGATTCTTATGGAGTTCTCTCTGAACACCCCTAACTCACCTGCAGTTCTTATGAACTGGAGGGCCCTCATCGAGACGCTGGGTCTCTTGCCTGTCTCAGAAGTTAGGACCAGGTTGATACATGGAGTAGTGTAAAATATAAAGATAACTTGAGTCAGATAAATATTTATTTTATCCTTAATTTTGAATTTTGTTCACTATTCATATTTATATGAACTTGTTACTCAGCCCCTTGCGTCCCGCCACCACGTAAAAAATAACCTCATAACAATTTTAAAGATACAAAAATCCTTTTTTTTAAAATACATTAGATGTCTTTTTTTTAAAGTCATTTTTTACAACTTGATAAATTTGCTAGGCCTGATCTCCACTAAATCTTTTGACCAGGTTGGAATGAAAAGATTAAAATCTAGAAAGCTAAAGAAAAACAACCTGCATCGTCAAAAACATGATTTAAAAATAACCAAAGACTGAACAAGTCCCTTTCTAAGTAATATTTTCTAGTTAAGATAGGTTAATCCACTGATAAGAAATATCTCTGTTTTTTGCTATCCCCGGTGGTTACTTTCTTATTTTTAGTACGCGGCCTAAGTTGCGTTTTCTTGGAAATTGGATGAAAATTACATATTAATGATTTGTTTTTATATTAATACAGAGATCTTTGGTTAAAATGTTACAAAAAGAAACAAAAACAAAAACTAGTGCTATGCATATAAGAAGTATCAAACCGGAGCGGCAAATAAGATTTGCCATATTTACTCGCGTCAAAATTTGTCTTTTATTTTGTACTATAAGTAGATGGTTTTGTTTGAAGTAATCAGCTATTTATACATGAAGGTTCCTGTTTGAGGAATTCTCCAAGAATACACCAGTGGCTGGAATGCTTCAGATTATGGAAAATGATCATGTAAAATAATTAATTGAAGATATAATAGACGGAACAGATATAAAGTCAGCAGAAAATCAGCAGAAATTGTCTATATTACAGAAAGCTGTTCCTGTCCTAAAAGGTAACTATGAAGCATTATTTTGCGAATTCTTTTTAATAGAACACCGATCAAATTCCCAATGTTTAACCAGGTTTTGTTCGACCTTACGTTTCTGTGATTCAATCATAAGAAATATAGAATATTTGTACAAAAAAACTATGTCAACTTGCTAGTTGGTTTGTCTATATTTAAACATGAAGAATACAAATATAGTTCAGATACCTTATTAATCTACAAGTCAAAAACAATAATCATAAAATAACATTTGTAACAAAAAAATCCCCTTCCCCCTTTAGTGTCCAAATAAAACACTTTTTTGGCAGTTTTTGCACTTAATGTTGAAAAAAACGTGTACAAATGCAAGAGCAAATCTGATTATGCTAACCCTAACCCTAAACATTTCACAGCAATCGCTCGAAAGGGCAAGGGTTACATTTGATGGAGCAGTAGTTATGGTAAGTATATAAATAATAGACAAAGAAGATTTGAAATATGTGTACACGATACAACTTACAGTATCAAAATCAATCAAAATTGTACTATTGAAACAGTCGACAGTCTTCAATATGACAAGTTGTCACTATTTTGTACTTGATTTAGAAAGTATATGTAGATATTTTTTCACAACTAAGTTTTTAGTTGTGAAATAGAATAATATTACACGGAAAGCACGTATCTTCTTAGCGGTAATATGGTACTAGGAGACATATTACCGCAAGAAAGTTACCAATTGCCGCAGCTAAAGTACCCAATATTACAGCGTGATTTGGTTTCTTTTTTACTGGAACTGGTTACTATGTTACTAAATACCGCAATAATGAAACCAAATACCGCTATAATGTTATCAATTACCGCTGTGTGATTTGGTGTCTTTTTTACGGTATCTGGCTACCATGTTACTAAATACCGCTATAATGTTATCAATTACCGCTGCGTGATTTGGTGTCTTTTTTACGGTATCTGGCTACCATGTTACTAAATACCGCAAAAATGAAACCGAATACCGCTATAATGTTATGAAGTTACGCTGCGTGATTTGGTGTCTTTTTACGGTATCTGGCTACTATGGTACTAAATACCGCAAAAGTGAAACCAAATACTGCTATAATGTTATGAATTACCGCTGCGTGATTTGGTGTCTTTTTTACGGTATCTGGTTACCATGGTACTAAATACCGCAATAATGAAACCAAATACCGCTATTATGTCATGAATTACCGCAGCGTGATTTGGTATCTTTTTACGGTATCTGGTTACTATGTTACTAAATTCCGCAAAAACGAAACCGAATCCCGCATAAAATGTGCCGTTTAACGCTGTGATTAAAGGCACCTATGATATTTCGTACAAAATACCGCAAAAAATCATGAACAAAATATGTACTTTCAATGAGATAACTTGAAGACTGATGATGTTGTTATATTTTTCAGGTTGCAGACCACAAAACAGCAGAAAACGGTCCTGTTAACATAGGAATGCCAACAGACTTATTCAACATGGTTTTGAGATATCTGCAATGGGTTCAAAGTCTAGGAGTAAAACTACCACCAACCGGGCCCATTTTTATTACGTTTCCTGTTGATCAGCAATTTAACGCTTTAACCTCTAACAGTATTAATCAAGCAATTAAATCTTTCTGGAAGAGAGGTCCGGTTGATAAAGACAAAACTGCTACTAGGATAAGAAAATCTACCGCGACGTTTGTTAGACAGGCTGGTCCATCCAGTCGAGAAGCACTTGCTGCACATATGACCCATTCCCCAGCCACTGCAGATAGACATTACGCCCTTGTGAACAAAAGGGACAACGCCCTAGCAATGTGCAGGCTGATGAATTCAATTATGGTACCTGAAATTGAACGTTTGCCTAGGGCCAAAATTATCGAACTGGAAGAAGAGAAAGAACATTCATCTTCTAACAATGACGAGAGCGACGAAAAATGTAAGAAGGAGGAAAATGTTACCCAGAAGCGAGGGGAAGAAGATGATACGACCGACGAAGAAGATGAAGATGATAACATTAATTATGAAATGAATCCAGATAAACCAAGCCCGAGAGAGAAAGAAGAAGAATTGGCCGAAGGTTTTTCAAAAATTAGTAAAATGTTCGAATGCAACCAATCTGATGATGATGGTGTTCAGGAAAATGTTAGGTTTGGTCATCGAAGAAGAAGCTTTGATACGACAGAGGCGGAGCTGCTCCTAAGTATTTGTCAACCAAATATTGAGAGTGGCTATGTTTCTCTACGACCAGTAATGGAAATCATGCAAAGAGATCCCAGAGGGAACAAGCTACTTGATCGTTTGCAAGAGAAATTTGGTGCAGGATACCTCAAAAAGATAGTGGATCGGGTGAGATGTGCGTACAGACAAAAAAAGAAAAAGGAGGCAAAAGACGAGTCGGATTAAAAGACAACGAGTTTTTCTTTTATTGAATTTTGTAAAATTTTGTTTCTGACATTTATTTTAAACTGTTTAGAAAGAAAAAAAACTTTCTGTTTTTATTATTTAATATCAAAGTAGTAATTCAAATAATGTTTTGCTCTAAGATATTGATAGTTTACTCAGTTTGATAATTGTTTTAGGGTTAGGTAATAAATCGTTAAGCTCACTAACGCCCATATTGAAATGCAACTGAAAATGATAAGAGGGTCAAAATTGTGTGATCAATTGATTGATTGTTACCTTCTTAATGTCCTGTCGGCGGTATTGCAGCCATCATCATGATAGAAGCAAGTTGTTATATCTAAATTAAAGTTTAGTATAAAACAGGGTCAAAAGACCGAGATTAAAACGATAATTACTACCAAATATATCGATGCAATCAAAACCACATACTAGTAATTAAAGAATAAAATTGTCATAACAGTGTTTAGAAAGAGCATCACAAGATTAAAAAAATTGATCAACCAATTTAAGTTAAAACTTGAATGGACTTCTAGCAGTTCTGTGGTTAAAAAATGGAGTATTTGCACAGCAAATTTATTGCAGTACCAAGTATGTGCAAGATCGTCAGACTGCACAGCTAATTCCCGATAAAATCACACGCCTTGCTCAACAAATGAAATCTTTTGGTCTTTTATCTAAAAATATGGAATAATAGTAGATCTACTCGTATATCAGTTAATTGAACAAGAATGGGATACCAAAATCGGGTATAAAACGGTTAATTTGGTAATGTGTATATCGATATTTCATAGAGTAACCTCTCATCAGCATTTGAATCAAAACATTGGAAGATAACAAACTAAAAACATTGAATGAAAAGTTCGCAAAACCAAATAACATTTTAAATGAAGCAAGAGCCACATGCTCAGAGTACAGCTTGGCAATCTTAATTGTTTTACTTTTAATCATTTTCAACATCATCAAAAATGGTCTTACTGGTGAATGAGATGTCAAATTAAGTGTTAACAAAGTATTGGAGAAAATAGTTTCTTATTGACAAAGAAACTTAAAAACAATTTCATAAGGGAATAGGAACAAATAACCATAAAAACTGCAAGCTTAGTCTCCGAACAAGCGAGATATACCGTTGACATCGTTATTTACGATTTACCCTGGGAAGTTAAAACACACTTATTTAACTGCCAAATTTAGACAATATGTAGATATTTGAAGTATTTCTTGCCCTACTTATTACAATAAACCAACGGTGCATATCGGAGTACGTAATGTTAAAGCAACAAACGTAAGACAACACATACCGCGAACATTTTCGACTAGAGGTTAACGTGAGATACAAAGGACAACCAACAGGTCCCAAATTTTGGTCGTGCGGCGAATTTGGCCATCTTTCACGTAACTGGTTGGATCCTTAACCGGCGTGGGCTCGCAGTGAGTTTCGTTGATCATCGAAGAGCATTACGGGTAACAGTTCAGCTTTCGCTCCAGAGTATAGACGCGATTTACAAGACTCCATTAACTCTCAAGAGACACTAAACGACACGAAGGAGATATGTTGAAAGTCTATACGTTTCTATTCTTTATGATAGTACTTACTCTGAATGTTCACAGAGCAATAGAGAGTAAAATAGCGGATGTACTACTAAATTTTCATTATTATGACACCGTATGCAGGCGACGTTGGTATGTAAGGAGATTTAATAATTTTAAAATCGTCTCTTTTATCGAGAAGGACACCTGTTTACTCTCGACCAAGAAAAAGCTTTTGACAAGGCTGAACATAAGTATTTAATAAAACTTTTGACAGGGTTGAACAAAAGTATTTAATAAAGGTATCAGAAAAGATAAGATTACCAACCGATTTTATACACTGGATACAAATTATTTACAAAGAAATTGTAAGTACAGTGGAAGAAATTGATGCCTTTACTGTATTGATAAATATTGAAAGGTCAATAAGACAATGATGACCTCTTTCTTTGTCGCTATATGCCTTGGTAATTGTGCTAGTAGTTTTAAAAAATGGCAACAACTGGGGTTAGTACTTTTAATAGACATGCACATGTTTAGCTTTTCTTACATGCTGATGACTGTATAGGTAATGCATCAAGTTAATTAGAATATGATATTTTCATTCAAGAATTTAGTAATTTTGGTCTTGGTCTAGTATCTGGCTAACAAAACAGAGATTGTATCTATCAATAGCAGTTATTCCACGTGTAAAACATGATGTGAAATACAAATGACAACAAAGTTCCAGACAATAAAGAGAATGTTTATTTATTTTGGAGATGATATGTACGACTATACTGGAATCTTATAATATGCATGGTTGCTAGAATGGTTGATAAATGGTTGAAAAGAAAAATAACTTTTTAACATAAAGTTTTAGTATTCAACACATATATATATATATATTAAGATATACTCTGTAGCGAGAGTAATACCTCCTATGAAGAAAACGTTGATGATTTTAAACAAATATGTATGCCAGTATATGTTTTTTTGGGACAGCAAATTTGAATATCTGAGCAGGAAAACTCTAGCGGTGAATATGTTGATTTGGGGGGGGGGGGCTAAGAGTATAAGTGTAACGCAATGTATATGAGGAGAGTAAGATGGTTGTTAAAGGACAAAAATCCTATATGGAAATGCCTCTTCATATACTTTCTTGGTTTCACTTCAACTGTTGAATTGTCTCAGTATATTAAGGATTTTATGTACAAAATAGCACATGATGCTATGTGTACTGAAGATAAATTGATGGGGTCCCTATATTAGCTTTAATAGCCTACGGCTAGTGGTTAGGGGGGCAGGGTAAAAGTAAAATAAAATTAAATTATTTTTTTTAATTAGTTTATATTAGTAAGTTAAGCGTAACTTACTAATGTAATTTTTCGTTTTTCTCTTAGTTTTTGTCATCTGTTATCTGTATTTTTCTACAATATTTTATTTTCTGTACTTTCTCTTCTCAATCTTCTTATATGTAACTTTATTTGCGGTTGATCACCATTTCCAAAATGTCAATCAACTGCAAACAATGTTCTTTCTATGTAACTGCTGTGACACGTATGACACATAAAGATTACAGAGAGCGGAAGGACCTTCGTCGCCGTGTTACCTTCCTCTGCTTGACATGCACCACCTCTGATACCGACAGTACAATAGTATCCGAAGCCGACGATTCTATATGCAGACCAAACCATACCGTACACAGACAACTCAATGGGTCGTTAGTAACTCATTTATATATGCCAAAAGTGAGTGAGTGAGTGAGTGAGTTGGTGTTTTACGCCCGTGCAACGCTATATAGGTTATTTTCAGGCGATGAACATGAAAAGGATGATAAAATGAACATGAAATGATGATGATAAATGAAATATGGGAATGGGGTGGGACACAAAGGACCGGTAAATTTTGAAGAACCACAGGAAAAGGGGAGAGGTGGGTAGGGGCGGAAAATTTAGCCTATGTGGTGCACTACTTGGCGGTCCACAAAGGGGTCTTTTACGTGCATGAAGCGTGGCACTCTTCACACACGTTGGCCCACTATGGTCGGCGGTCAGGGTTTCCGTATTATAGACCTGACAACCCCCGCGGACGAGGGCTACCCTATTCAGCCACCTAGGGTACACACTTGGTCGCTCTGTGGGCTGAGCACTGACCCGACGTTAGAATCCCAAGACCCTTAGTCGCCTCTTACGACAAGCTAGGCTCTGCTGCGGGCCTATTCGCCACCCGGGCCCCGCACGGGACTATATGCCAAAAGAAAATATAATGAAATATTAAAGTCTAACGAAATAAAATTAATACAATTATATATTAAATATTCAAATAAAACTAATCTATATTAAATCAAAATTACAACAAAGTCAAGATTATGAAGAGCACAGAACAATATAACCAAAAAAAAAAATGAACTGAGAAACCAAGATATGTAATTATTAAACTTTACCTTTCGTTTCCTTTTCTTCATCATTTTAGCATTTGTGTATGCTCGTTCGGTTTAACTAGGAGAAGATCCAATAGAGCACCTTTCAACATAAGAAGCTGAAGAAACCTTCAAATTGGTAGATACAGGTACAAGAGAAAGTTAGTTAAAAGTCACCGCTACACGTTTACAGTAATGAGACTCAACACAATGGCGTTGGAGCGTACTCAACAAGAACGTGACATGTCCCGTCACAGTGGTACAACGTGGTGATACCTTCACAACTCAAAAGACTCACCAGCATGCATCACAGCCCGGTATTCTTATTGCAGTGAAGACTACATTAGAAGTATAATGCAAACAAGAGCAACAATGAATGTTTGATATATTTAGCTACTTAAGCAACTTAAGCCTGTCCATTTAAACGGTAATGTAAAATAAATTGAATATGGCTTGCATATATTAATTATATAATAAAAGTGTTATATTTAATAATTACCACTGGGCGATAACCGCTGCTGGTGGACCAGAGGTCCCCGAGGGTAATCACAAGCCTGGTAGTCAGACTTGTCTGACACGAATTACCATAAAATTTCTAATATATTGTCGCTGAAATTTCCGATAGTTAAATTCAAAATTGATGAAAACACCAGGTTTCTTTCCTTGTAATGCACATGGTCGATATCCTCGGTGCTGGATTTGGCTTCCTTGTTCGAACGTTTTGGTTTTGAGTACTTTTCGTTTTCAACTGTTTGGGATTTTGACCTTTCAATGTTTTGGTTTAAATGCTACTGATGAGAGGTTACTCCTTGAAATATCGATATATAGCATATCAAAATTGACCGTTTATACACGCGTTTTGGTATTTGTAATTTTGAAACCACTGGGCGATAACCGCTGCTGGTGGACCAGAGGTCCCCGAGGGTAATCACAAGCCTGGTAGTCAGACTTGTCTGACACGAATTACCATAAAATTTCTAATATATTGTCGCTGAAATTTCCGATAGTTAAATTCAAAATTGATGAAAACACCAGGTTTCTTTCCTTGTAATGCACATGGTCGATATCCTCGGTGCTGGATTTGGCTTCCTTGTTCGAACGTTTTGGTTTTGAGTACTTTTCGTTTTCAACTGTTTGGGATTTTGACCTTTCAATGTTTTGGTTTAAATGCTACTGATGAGAGGTTACTCCTTGAAATATCGATATATAGCATATCAAAATTGACCGTTTATACACGCGTTTTGGTATTTGTAATTTTGAAACCACTGGGCGATAACCGCTGCTGGTGGACCAGAGGTCCCCGAGGGTAATCACAAGCCTGGTAGTCAGACTTGTCTGACACGAATTACCATAAAATTTCTAATATATTGTCGCTGAAATTTCCGATAGTTAAATTCAAAATTGATGAAAACACCAGGTTTCTTTCCTTGTAATGTACATGGTCGATATCCTCGGTGCTGGATTTGGCTTCCTTGTTCGAACGTTTTGGTTTTGAGTACTTTTCGTTTTCAACTGTTTGGGATTTTGACCTTTCAATGTTTTGGTTTAAATGCTACTGATGAGAGGTTACTCCTTGAAATATCGATATATAGCATATCAAAATTGACCGTTTATACACGCGTTTTGGTATTTGTAATTTTAATGCTACTCTTTGTAGTTGAGCAATGGCGTAGAGTTTTACAGACGTTCAATGTATCCCTTTTCGTCATCGATAAGTTGCATACAGTTGATACATGTGGATCTTGCAGTTACATAGTATTGAAATATTTTTATTTATTAAGTAATTATTATTCATGTACAATGTATATATGCTTTTTCATGCAAATTTAGCCGACTTTAATGAGTGAGTGAGTTGTTGTATAACGCCCGTGCAACGCTATATATGTTATTTACAGGCGACTTAAAAATCTGGAACCCTTACCTATGACAAATGCCAGTGAAGAACCCTTACACAAGTTGGAATAATTACCAGGGAGGGACATAGCCAACCCGCACCCAGTTTTGCATAATCAATTAAAACAGTTATTAAAGTTTGACCCGTATTCTTTAAACAAAATTTAACACTTAAGCATGTCTCAACTGCCGGCACCATCGTAATGCCTTAGTATTCAACTGTTTTCTAATTACTTTATTAATGTTGATAATATAGAATTGAGAGGTCCCACTCATTAAACTTCATGTATTGAAAAATGTCAAAGTAATTCATCCAGAAAATCAAAGTCAACGTCAAAAGATTGGGATGCAACTGTGCTAAGCTACTACTGGAGCATATGAAAACCAAGTTTCATCAACATAGGTCTTATAGCTCTTGAGATATGGAAGTGTCCATTAGACCTTAACATTGCTATTATATTGATTAGAAATTGTCTAAAGTCACTCAACCGGAAATTCAAAGCCAAGGTCAAAAGATGGGGATGCAAATGTGCTAAGCTACTACTGGGGCATATGCAAACCAAGTTTCATCAACCTAGGAGTTATATTTCTTGAGATATGGAGGTGCTCATAAAACATTAACATTGCTATCATATGTATTGGCAATGTTCTAAGTCACCCAAACGGAAAATCAATTTCAAAAGATGGGGATGCAACTGTGCCAAACTACTACTGGGGCATATGCATACCAAGTTACATCAACTTAGGATTTACATAAAAGCCGCAATTGGTAAAATTACACCTCCATGTATGTCTCGGTCCGCTTCGCAAGCGAGACAAAAAGGAGTTAACTTGCATTAAATTATAACACGGAAAACAACTCAATCTATCAATTCTAATTACAGTACTCGTAGAGCGGAATTTTCATGATGCACGATCTACAAATGTTACTTCCCGGGTATATAAAACAAAATGAAATGTAAAAATAGCAAGATGATAAAACATATATTGGAATAAATATTCAAATATCATTATGCAACAAAAACTTTAATATATGAAAATTAATGAAAAAAAATACCTTAACAAAATAAAAAAAAGAAGGTGTCTCTGTAATCTCACTGTATCTATCATCATTTTTATCAATAAGCCTATGTTGTAAGATATAGGAGAAAAACGGTTTTTGGTAAGAGGAAAGTAATATTCCACTCATTGCTTTGATTAACCAAGACAGAATATTTTCGCCCTGCTTTTATTTTTGTAAACAAATTCCTATCACAATTCATGATTGTGAGTATGCTTTTGGAATACACTTATTGATACAGAGCACAAATCTTCCTTTTATCATGAAGATCGAATGATGTCTACCGACACCTTTTGAATAGACCGAGTTACTTTGAATCCTTTCTAGAGAATCGTTTTAAACATTTAATAAACTATATAAAGCCGCTTTGCCAAGAATGCAAGCAAATCATCCTGGAGATTTTTTGTAACCATAGAGAACGGTGATGGTTACTTCCATCAATGTATTTGATTACTCAGTGTGCTAGAGACAGTTTGAACGAATGGATAACAACTAATGAAGAAAACTTTGTAGAAACTGCTGAGGAGATGGACGATAAAGACTAACAGACCTTATTATATACAATAACTGATGACTGTTTTGTAGATTTCAATTGGTTTGTAATAAAATACAAGGGGAAGCTAAGCATGTTTGATAGTGTGTGTTTTAAGTGCATACCCGTATAACATAAACTAAACAACTAGATTAAAGTTTGCCACTCACGCATTATAGGTCTATGTGTAATATGTAACATAAAAAGTATACGAGCTACAGCGATCGAACTACAAAGCGGTTTTACTAACATAGAAAAGTGCTGTTCTATTTCTTGTAAAAAAATAACTAAAAATTTGCATGATCCAGATAGAAAAGCTCGTTACATGTTCTAGAAATTAGTTTGTATTTTTTCAAATTCTAAGTACAACGTAAGGTTAGCTATATTTTGGTATCTGCGTTGTAAGAATTTGCATTTTTTTTTCGAATTTTCATTGTGAATTTAAATTACCGATGTTTTGCATAGGTTGCTCGGCTTCCCTTGAGAAAGACAGTCTCTGACCTCAAAAAGAATCTTATTAATTGTGCATTGACCTCTTTTCATAAGTCCATGTGATGACGATATTTTTAGAACATAACAAGCATGGAACTCGATTCAAGGTGTGATGAAACGAGTATTATCAAGAAAATGTTCATGGAGTACCTATGAATGTAGTGAAACATAGGACATGTGCATGGGTATACAAATAATCATGCTATAAGTATGGAACTGAGAATGTTTGGGATATAAATGACTTGTTATCATGTATATCATCCTCAATTGCTGGAAGTATGATTTAATTAAATATTTTGACAACATACATGCATGTTCATGTACAGTGTTTGCCTAACATGATTGACCCTGCTTATCCTGAGTTAGGCTGTAGTCCCGATGGATTAATTTATAACAATGACAATAAACTAGTTGGTGTAGTTGAGATAAAATGTCCTATGGTTTTGAAAGAAAAAGACCCCTTATGTTTAGATAAACTTAAGCCAGCCCAAAGGAACAATATTTGCTATAAAGTTGAAAATGATAAAGTCATAGTTACTATGCACAAATTCAAATGCAAATGGGAATTTTAAATGTTGAGTTTTGTGACTTTGTGGTTTGATCCAGTGTTAACTTGGTCAAACAAAGAATTCATTTTGATACTGATTTTTGGAAAGAACTACGAAATAAGCTGTTGACATTTCACCATTGCATTATGATGCCTGAATATCTTGAGATGAGAATTCCAAGAAGACTACTTCCCGTTGAGTGTCCATAAATAAAACAAAATATTTAATTTCATTTGTTTGTCTATAAATCTGATATGCAAAGCTACTTATTGTTTATAATGCACATGTGTTACCTGAATATGGGTAAACTGAAACTTAACCTAAATACACACACACAAAAAACAATATACATCATATACATGTCAGACCATAAAAACATGCAGAAAACAATAACAGAACTTTATGCAACCTCATATCAAACTTTAAAACACAATACATGCGTTGTATATAAATAGTCAATTTGGTTATGTTGTACATGTATAATTGCATATTTCAAGAAGTAGCCTCTCATCAGCACCATTTGAGTTTCAACTAGGAAGGTCAAAAGGCAAAGTATTAAACGAAAAGTACTTTAAAACACAAGTAGTTTGAAAGATTGATTGATTGATTGTTGGTTGCTTTATGTCCCGTCGGCGATATTGCAGCCATCATCGGGACATAAACAAGTTGATATAATTATGTTAATAACATGTTAATATAAAACAAAGTCAAAAGACCGTAGATAAAACAAAAAGTATGCTAGGAAAATAAATAGATAAAATAATCATTAAAAAATAACACACTAAAACAATAAAACCATTTAAAGCAATAGGAAAACAAAGAACTTAACACAAATAAGCTAAATATTATGACAACAAATTAACTTTCTAATGGTGATAACAAAAACTATAATTTTGAATACTGACCAATTTCTTTTAAAAAGGATAAAATGGCATCGGCTGGGGTGCCGCTAAACAAATCGTGCATGGATGCACAGTTAAAATACTTCATGCGAATCGGAGCAAGATCAACACAGTCGAGGAGAACATGCCTCAAGGAATACCGTGCGTCACAAGGGATACACATCGGGACCTCCTTCTCTTGTGTCATCAGGTAGCCATGGGTGACTCTAGAATGTCCTATACGACATCTAGTGATGACTACCTGGTCTCGACGGCATCGGAATGAAGCATGATTCTCCCCAAGCTGTGGCTTAAGCTCATGAAGTTTGTTGTGCTCAGCGGCAGCCCAAACCTCGTCCCATAAACTTTGGACATATACTCGGATTGTATTTCTACAATCCGAATAAGGAATAAAACAATTGGACACTGGTTTACGGAGGGCTTCCTTTGCAACCCTGTCCACAACTGAATTCCCATGAATACCAGTGTGACTGGGTACCCATAGGAAAATCAATTCTAAGCCACCTCTGATCAATTGATGAACCATATTAAACAATTTTAGAGATTAATGGATTTTTCAATTTGCAGTTCTGAATTGCCAAAAGACAAGAAAGAGAATCGGAACAGATAAAGAATTGAGCGTGCTCAGAAGCATCAATCAATTTGAGCGCTAAAATAATGGCTCTCGCTTCAGCTGTAAAAATGGAAGCAGCAGACGGGAGTCGTTGTGTTGACTTGCTATTCCCTGAGACAGCAGCAGCAGCAACACTGTCACCATCTTTAGAGCCATCTGTATAAACTGTTAGAAACCCAGGATATCTAGATTTCATTTCGGAATAATCTTGTTGAATAAGCAGGTGATTTGTTTCAGATTTTTTATGTTTACGAAGATCAAAAATAAATTTAGGCTTTAAAAGTTCCCAGGGTGGAACTTTCAAAGGCTTGACAGGCTTTATAGTTTCTAAATTAAGTTTAAGATTAGTCAGGTGAGGTTCGATACGAATACCAAAAGGAGGAGTTTTGTTTTCATGTTTTTCATACATATTCCTGAGAGGTGGATTGAAAACACAATCGTGGGCAGGGTTGCTAGGAAAGGCTTTTAATTTGGTGGCATATTGCAAACCGAGTTTAATTCTGCGATGCTTCAGGGATGGCTCATTTGCCTCTGCATACAGGGAGATGGGAGAGGTCCTGTATGCACCGAGGCAAAGTCGCAATCCCTGATGATGAACAGCGTCTAAAATTTGTAAATAAGATTTTTTCGCAGACCCATAAATTATTGAACCATAATCCAATTTCGATCTAACAATAGACCTATACAAATTTAAAAGAACTGATTTATCAGCTCCCCAGTCGGTACTAGAAACAACTTTTAAAACATCAAGAGCCTTTAGGCATCTTGATTTTAACATTCTGATATGGGGTAGAAAGGAGAGTTTTCTATCAAAAAGAACGCCAAGAAATTTTGATTCTTCAACTATCTTAATTTTTTTGCCATACAAAAAGAGATCTGGGTCGGGATGAAGTTTTCTTTTCTTACAAAAATGCATAGCAACAGTTTTGCTTTCTGAAAATTTGAAACCATTTTCGGAAGCCCATTTTTCAATCCGTTTTAGGCACAGCTGTAATTGCCTTTCAATGGTATTCATGTTTTTTGCACTGTAGCATATTAAAAAGCCATCAACATATAAAGAACCTTCAATATTGTTTTGAAGGACTTTGGCAATGCTATTTATCTTTATACTAAAGAGAGTGACAGAAAGAATGCTACCCTGAGGTACACCCATTTCTTGGTCAAACTCTTCAGAAAAAGTTTTATTCACTTTAACATTAAAGTGTCTGTCAGAAAGAAAGTCGGCCAAGAAAGTTGGTAACCTTCCTTCCAACCCCATATCAGAAATGTCCTTTAAAATACCATACTTCCATGTGGTGTCATAAGCTTTTTCGAGATCGAAAAAGATAGACACCACATGTTCGTTCTTCGCAAATGCATTTCGAAGAAAAGACTCAAAACGAACCAAATGATCAAGCGTGCTCCTGCCTTGGCGGAATCCACACTGGATATTCGAAATGAGTCCATTGGACTCCAGGAACCAAACGAGCCGATCGTTGATCATGCGTTCTAGAGTCTTACAGACGCAGCTTGTCAAGGCTATCGGACGATAGTTGGAAGCATCTGTGTGATCCTTCCCCGGCTTGGGGATAGGAACGACAGTGGCAAGCTTCCATATTTCAGGCAATTTTCCGTTTATCCATATATCATTCATTAAATTTAGAAGAGTCTTCATCGATATTTCAGGAAGATGTTTTAAAAGTTGATAGTTGATGCTATCAGGGCCACATGCAGTGTCATGGGCTTTACTTAAGGAAGTTTTAAGCTCATCTAAAGAGAAAGGAGAATTATAGCTCTCCGAATTGTCGGAGTTAAAGTTCAATTTCGTTTTTTCAGCTGTACATTTAAATTTTTGGAAGTCAGGTTTGTAATTAGATGAAGATGAATGTTTGGCAAAAGTCTCAGCTAGTTTGTTGGCAATGTCCTTTTCAGATGTTAAAGTGGAATTACCAACGTTCAGATGTTTTACCGAGGATTTAGAGTTTTTACCTTTGAGTTTTTGTATGAAATTCCAAATTTTATTCATGGGAGTTCGTGAAGTTAAACCAGATACAAAATTTCGCCAGGATGTTCTTCTAGATTGTCGACAAGTTCGTCTAGCCTTCGCCCGAAAAATTCTAAAATTACTCAAATTTTCTTTTGTTTGATGTTTGCCAAATTGTTTTTGAGCTTTATTTCTATCGTCGATAGCCTTGTCACACTCGTCTGTGAACCAAGGTTTATTGAGTTTTTTAGGAGTTGCCGAGGTCTTAGGAATGGTTTCATCAGCTATAGATATAGAGTTTGATTAAATGTTGTTATTGGTTCTTGGTCCTTATCAAAAAGTTTTGGTCTTAATTTTTAAAAAATTTTTTTAAAATTTTTGCCAATCGGCCTTCTCTAACTTATAGCGAGGAATTCTTTGTTCAGGTTCACCAAAAAGATCTTTTAATATAATAGGAAAGTGATCACTTCCACAGAGATCATCATGGACTTGCCATGAGAAATCTGTTAAAAGAGAAGGATCGCATATTGAGAGATCAATTGATGAGTATGTTCCATTTCCAGAATGTAAAAATGTAGAAGAACCATCATTAAAGATACAAAGAGATTCTTTCGATAAAAAATCCTCAATCTTTTTACCCTTATCATTCAAGTTTGCACTGCCCCATAATGGGTTGTGGGCATTGAAGTCCCCAACTAACATGTATGGAGCAGGAAGCTGATCCGTTAAATTTTGAAGTTGTGCTAAAGTTAAGTTATCATTAGGTGGTATATAAACTGAACATAGAGTTATTGTTTGATGTAATGAAACTCTAACGGCAACTGCTTGCAGATCGGTAGTTAAAGGAATCGAACTATGGAGAATACGATCCTTAACTAAGATGGAGGATCCGCCAGAAGCTCGTTCTGTTTTAGAAAATGTGTTATACATAGAAAAACCCTTCAAGGAAATCGTGTCAGTTTCCTTGAGGTGTGTTTCCTGAAGACAAAAGACAGTTGGATTAAAAGACTGCACTAAAAGTTGTAATTCAAGAAAGTTGGCCTTAAGGCCTCGGCAATTCCATTGAATGATGGTACTCATTTTGGAGTCTGTATGGGATCAGAAAGTCTACCGAGTGATCGCCTACGTCTCCTCTGTGGAGACTGGCTCTGTGAACGGTCGACAGGTGTTTCCGATAGATCCATATCAGACTCCATGTCGTCACCAAGAGAGCCGAAACGATTATGCATATAAATTGCATCTCGTTCGGCCTTCTTTGATCTACGCATTTTAAGCGGTGACGTCTGCTGCGATGAACTCTGGCGTCTTCCTGGCTGTGAGGGTCGCTGCTGTCTATTTCCAGGTTGAGCAGCAGATGACGACCTTGAGGAAGACGATTGACTCTGTTTGGAAGAAAGAGAAATTGATGGGGGTTGAAGATTAGAAGCTTTGGTTGGGGGCTCCAAATCCAGTCCAAGACGATTTTCGTGGAATTATAAACAAATCCTCATCGACCATTGAATCATTATTTGGACCTGCTGTTGACTTACGTGGTGGGGGATGATTATCACACAATTCCTTCCAAGGTCTCGCGTATTTGATATTGCTTTTTGGGATATCATCCACGAAACAGTCAGCACCAAACATCCATCCATTGGTGTTGCAAGTACGGGGCTTAATTTCAAAATCGGATTTGAAACAAAAAAGTTACCTTTTTTGGGGACTGGCCCCTTTTGGTCCCTTATATCACGGAAACAGTAAGAACTACATCAAATCTGTTGACCTACTACTTTAAAGGCGTTGAAAAGAGGAATATAATGAAAAAAAAATATGGCCCTTTTGATCCCTTTTTCAACCAACATTGGAGCTCATAGATAAATTCCATTGCCATTTCCTATTTGTACTCATCAAGACAAATATTTAGAAAAAAAAGTTTGTCAAAATCAGACTTGAAACAAACAAGAGGCTCCCAGGAGCCTGAATCGATCACCTGGTCTTGATGTCAACCTTATAGACTTTTGTAGAGCTAAATAAGCGCTGAACATTAAAGCAAGCAACAGCTCTTCTCTATATGCAATAGTTTTCATTCTATAGGCCAAAAACACAATTTTTCACTTTTAAGGGGCCGTAACCCCTATAAGGGGTCATCTAACAACTTCGACCCTATGGAGACTTTTGTAGAGCTAAATGAGCTGAACATTTAAGCAATCAACAGCTTATTTCTATCAGCTATATATAGTTTTCATTCTGTAGGCCAAAAACATGAAAAATTGCTATTTCTCACTTTTAAGGGGCCATAACCCACATAAGGGGTCATCTGACAACTTTGACCAAATGGAGACTTTTGTGGAGCTTAATGAGCTGAACATTTAAGCAAGCAACAGCTAATCTCTATCTCCTATAATTTTCATTCTGTAGGCCAAAAACATGAAAAATGGCTATTTTTCTACCATAAAGGGGCCATAACCCCCATAAGGGGTCAACTGACAACTTCGACCAAATGGTGACTTTTGTAGAGCTTTTGATGCTGAACAAGTAACGTGGCATCCGATTTCATCTATCTCTTATACTTTTTGATTTATAAGCCAAAAACAGTAGTCTGACCCCCCTGGTCTATTTTTAGTAACGGCAGCCATGTTTTTTGACGGATCAAAATACCGAACACAATTTTTGTGCAGGACACACTATGAATTAATCATATCAAGTTTGAAGAAGTTCTGTTCAGTACTTTCAGAGAAGAACATTTTTTAAAAATTGTTAACGGAGGACGACGACGGATGCCAAGTGATGGTAATAGCTCACATGATCCTTTTGTCCAGGTGAGCTAAAAAAGTAACGTTTTTGAGGACTAGCCCCATTTGGTCCATTCTATCTCGGATACGGTAAGAGCTACGTAAAATCTGTTGACACACAACTGAAAGGCATTTTTAAAAGGAATTCCAACAAAAAACCGCATCAAAATAGCATGACAAATGAATACTCCATATCAAAAAATCCAAAAATACCATTTTTGACACCTTTTAGCCCTTTTTGTAAAACGGATGGGGCCAGACCGTCTATTTTTAATACCAAACTTTATTTTATATCAAGGAACATTGTGTTAAAATTTCATGAAAATCGGTCAACTAGAACAAAAGTTATTGCAAAAAAACTATGTGTCTACAGACAGACGACATACCATAATACGAACGGAAAATTTTTGCGGTGGTATAAAAATCCGTTGGCATATAAGTAAAAGCTTATTATGACTTGAATCCACTGACAGACAAACCATCAATAGTGGATCAGAAATAAATGAGGTGCTTTGCAAGTGCAGGTTGATATGATGGTATCATGTATCATGATAAAATTGTACACACATGACCTCTATAAAAAGTGTAGACACGGCAATGTGCTTGACACAGTAATAAAGGGGATGAAGTAATGTGTTTTACAAAACAATAAACCCTAAGGACATACATCTGAAAGCTCTTACTGAGAAAAATCAAATAACAAGAGGCTCACCTGAGCTTGTATCACTCACCTGGCAATTCATGCATATCAGTTATAAAGAATTCGTTGAGTGAAAAACTATATTTTCAAGCAAATGCACAACTTATCTGAAAATGCATTAGATCATTCCTGCAAAGTCTGGTTAATACTAACTTAATTGTTACTGAAAAGTGAAAAGATAGTCCCCAGGTGTTTTCCCATTGAGTACAACATCTATGTAAATTTTGAACACCTTGTTCCCAGCCTCACAGACCCCAGGACCTTCACTGATATAATTTTGAATCTTGATGATTTATCAGTGTTTCACACCAAATATCATTGCACTGACAAATTTGGTTCAAATTGGCTCAGTGGTTAAACAGGAGTTGATCAAAATGTCAATAGCTAACGGACGACAATGAACGCTCAATGATAGCAAAAGCTCACAGGACCCTTTGGGTCAGGTGAGCTAAAAATGATGTTATAAAAGACCCTTAACAGATGATTCCTGCCAGGATTGGTTTCTTTGGCCAAGTGGTTTCAGGAAAAAATCTTTCTTAAATTGGCCAATCAGAAACAAGAATTGCCCATGGCAGCCATGTTTTTTGTTTGATCATAACAAGAAAAATATAATACTTTCACAAATGACCTTCCATATATGCTTCCTGCCAAGTTTGATTTGATTTGTCGAAGTTTGATAGAATTTTTTTTTAATTGGCCAATAATAACAATAATTGCCTGTGATGGCCATGTTTGTTGTTCAAATCAGCACGAAAAAAAAGTTCGATTTCATTTTGCCTAGCAGTCTAAGATGAGAAGATGAAATGTAAAATGTTAACGGACAACGGATTTCAAGCCATGACAAAAGCTCACACGGCCTTTTAGACAGTCGAGTTAAAACTATTTTTAATATGTGTAAAAATCAGTGAAGTTGAACTGACCCTTAGACTTGATTTGGTTTTGATTTGCATCAAGTTCATGATCCTCTGTCATGTCTGTGGTAGTGCTGGTAATGGTTTCCTCTTCTATGTCTGATTCATCTCCTGTTTCCTGTGATTCTTCCTCTTTCATTTCCTCTGAATCTTCTTCTTCCATTTCCTCATCTCCAGTTGGTTCTGGTAATTCTAGTTAGAAAATAATTTCCACATTTAATAGACTGTATCATTTTAAAACACAGACAAAAACTACATCAATTCTCTGTAATCAAATAAAATATACGAAATTACTCTTCATGCATAGTCTTGCAATTTCTTAAAACTTCTTGTGGCAATATTTTGTAACACTATTCCAGCAAAAAAGCCCAATGAGCAAGAATTCTGTTCTGTTGCTGTGGAAATCAACATTATGTTTTGACCTCTTCTGTCTATTTTCTCATAAATAAAAGAACCGTGTAGTGCATGAATGTGTAACACACATCTGCATTCAATCAACTAAGGAGTCCAATAAGTCTATATAGAAATTATGAGATTTTTGTTTTGAACAACTACAAATAATATTTATAGTTATCCTAAGATGATGTGGAATAGACTGAGTAAAAACCACAAATTAAATCATTTTATGTTGTGTAAAAGACTGTTAAAAAATATAATATTTAAACATATATTTGTTTGTTCCTGTATATATTTATGACATATATTCTATTGTTGGGTCCACACATTCATAAAGCTCAAGGCAAATACAGAACAGAACAATTTATTAATGTCTCAATAGGATCGAAGTTGTCAGATAACCCTAAATAAGGGTTATGGCCCCTAAAATAACCTTTTTCATGTTTTTTTAGAATGAAAACTATAGCAGATAGAGAAAAGCTGTTGTTTGCTAAAATGTTCAGCGCATAAAGCTCTACAAAAGTCTCCATAGGGTCGAAGTTGTCAGATGATCCCTTATAGGGGTTACGGCCCCTAAAATAACGATTTTTGTGTTTTTTGCCTATAGAATGAAAACTATAGTAGATAAAGAAAAATTGTTGCTTTCTTAAATGTAAAAGCAAAGAGCGTTTATAGCGTTATAGCGTTTGGCAGTAGGACTCTTGATAAACCTGCGAGAAACTACTGTGTTACAAGAAGAGAAAGTTGAATTTGTTACAGAATTTTAGGGAACCAGATAGGCAGGTTCATAGATGGATTCAGCAGTTGAGCCCATTTCACATGCAGATAGAACATCGTCCAGGTAGACAGCATGAAAATGCAGATGCCTTATCACGACTACACACTGAAAATGGAGACCTGTGTAAACAGTGCGCCATGCCATGGGACTACACTTATGATGGACCGAGGGAAATAGAAATTGAAGATATGAAAGAAGGCAAATCTAAAGAGATATCGTTGGATTACATTTCGAACGTTGAATCTGATGAAATATAATAAAATGCCTATACCGAGACCGGATCATATTACCAATTGGAACAGTGGAAGTATGAGCGGTTTAGATGGTGCCGTTTAGAAACTCAAATACTAAGGAGGGGGAGAAAGCAAAATCGACCGAAACCCAACAGACAAAAGAATGTCCCGGAAGTCAATTTTACGCAAGAAGTAATCAGGAAGAAGCAAGAAGAAGATCCGGTTCTGATGTCCATCCATGAGTTAAAACTCAAAGAACAGAAGCCTAGTTGGGAAGATATAAGCAGTGAAAGTCCCGTTTTTAAATTTTGGATAGCCAGATGGGAACTTTAAGAAGTCAAAGACGGAATACTATGTATACAGTGGGAAGATGTTGGCGGTGCCAAAAGATGGAAGTATTGTATGCCGAAAGAATCAGCAAAAGACATCTTATGGTTTCAACATGACAGCAAAACTACAGGACATTTAGGCATAAAGAAGAATTAAAAAAGCCAAAATATCTCCATTTTTCTGGCCAAATATGCATGAAGCAGTCAAACAGTATGTAGAAGAATGTGATGTTTGTGGAGAGCGAAAGAACCCACCAAGAAGGAAACGTCATTTGCTGAAATCATATTTAGTAGGAGCGCCCTTTGAACGTATTGCCACAGATATAGCGGGACCGTTTCCAGTTACAGAAAACAAAAACAGATATATTCTCGTGATTAGCGACTACTGCACAAAACTGACAGAAGCTTACCCAATACGAGACATTCAAGCTACAACAGTTGCGGACATTTTTGTTAGATGCTGAATTAAAAGATACGGAGTGAGTGAGTTGGTGTTTTACGCCCGTGCAACGCTATATAGGTTATTTACAGGCCTATTCGCCACCCGGGCCCCGCACGGGACAAAAGATACGGATGTCCTCTACATATCCACTCAGACCAAGGCAGACAGTATGAAAGCTTAGTATTTCAAGAGGTATGTGATTTATTGGAAATCAACAAGACCAGAACAACACCACTCCACCCCCGTTCAGACGGTATGATTGAACGAATGAATAGGAGTATTAATGACATGTTATCTAAATATATACGTTCACATCAAAGAGATTGGGTTCATTGGCTAGATTTTGTAATTATGGCATATAATTCAACACCCCATGAGCGTACCGAAATAAGTCCACACAAAATGGTATATGGCAGAGAAGCAACTTTTCCCCTTGATTTTATAACAGAACCTTTACCTGAAGAAGAGAGTCCAGTATATGCATCTAAATATGTCAGAAATTTGGAGGATATGTTGCAAAGATCCCATGATTTTTCCAGAGAACATTTAAAATTATCAGCAGAAAGACAGAAACGTTTATATGATGCTAATGTAAAAAAAATGAATTATGAGGTCGCAGATAGATTTAGTATGGAGGAACCAGAGGAAGAATACACCAGGATTGAAGATGAAGATCGCAAGACATTGGACGTGCCCGTAGATAATTGTCGAAAAACTTAGCGACGTAATCTATAAAATTAAACATTCAAAGAATTCTCCAGCTGTTATTATTCATGGAGATTATTTAAAGACACACCAAGGATGCAAAACGGTTAATTGGTTCCCAGAGAAAGAAAAACAAAGGACTTCTGTTGGAGTGCCTAAAATTTCAACGTTTAACGATCTTGAGCCCCCAGAGAATATTGTAACGGAAGATGCGGATATCTTTAATCAACCCCCGATGTTACAAATCACAGTTTAATGGACGAACCAGATTCAGAAAATCAACCCGTTGTCAACTTTAGTCCAGAAACAGATGCTGATTTATTTACATCCCATAAATTTTTAGTTTAGAAGATGAAAGGAACCGTAATTCAAATAGTGTCCCCAATATTACATGAGTTGCGTAAGGTCATTGCACCACCTACGAGTAACCAAGTCCCAAAATCTAGATTCGGCAGAAAGTTAAAAATTCCAAAGAGATTAGACGACTCTATTTGCGAAGAAATTGGACATAAGATGGATGATAGAGAACAGAGGCATAAATGCGAGGATTGTGGAAAGCAGTATTCCAGCAGGAGAAATTTAAAACGTCACCACAACCAAGTGCAAAACGAGGATGTTAGATTCATACGCTGTCCAGTTGATAATTGCACAAGACATTTTTTTCGAAGGGATCATTTAAGAAAACATTTGAAATCGGTACATCATTTAGAAGGAGTAGAACTTGACGATAAAGTGAAATCAAACCAGAAGTCGGTGGGAAAAAGAAGATCTGTATCGGAAGAGAGAAGTGTCAGACCCAAGAAGATGAGATTAGAACTCTGTAGGGTAGAAACTGATAGGAGAGAAGACTTAGTGAACGATGAGTATTTGGCCGACAAAGATGAGGATGCATCCAGTGTCGATTCCGAAACAGAATGCAGACTTTTGGACTTGAATGAAGAACTCAGTGAGGAAGAGGGTGAAACTGAAAAGGCAAAGAAACCTCTGGACTGCTCAAGTATTTTCCAAGCATGCAGATGACCAACATACAGGAATGCAGAAGAAATTTGTATACGAGTTTGAATGGTTTTATTTGCGTATTGGATCTGGCCACTACGAGATGAAATTGACCAAAGCATTTTTTGAGATGAATTGGATACCTTTTCTTGAAACCATATCTGAGCTGATGGGTTTTACTTCTGAAGCCTCAAAACAGTATGCCAAATCGTGCAAAGACCATCACAAAAGCTGGCGTCTGCTTCTGGTATTTCATCTAGGAACACTAAGAGAACTTGTCCTACCATATGTGCGACACTGTCTCCTTGTCAACGCTCCAACGGCTAAAGAATTCATGGCCTAGTTTTCTTAAAAAGTAAAGCGTATTCTTATACATTAACAGATTTAAGTGAAAATAAAAAATTGAAATGAATTGGAAAAACTACAATACCAATTACTTGTTTATTTTTTTTCTGAATATAAGAAGTGATCTTTTGGATATTCAGATGTATCTAATTCATTTAATATTTTTTTCATATCCTTGTAAACATCTTCGGTTTTAATATTAAAAAAAATACTATCAGTATCACTTGCAATTACTTCATTTTTTTTCCATAATTTATTAATTACATCATAATAAAACTCGTACATTAATTGTTTTGAGTAATCCAATATGGCTTGTCCCAAATAAATAGGTTTATTAAATTTAACAGAGGTAACATTGCTTTCAATTGCGACAAAGTTATCATTAAATATAATTGAATCTTTAAAATTTGGGTTTTTTTTATATATTTTTTTACCTCATTCTCATCCGTTAATAATTTTATTTCACTTCTTCCTCTAATATTTTCCAACGTTTTACCATAGAAACTGTTGTTCATCAGTTTCCAAAGATCTTTTTCAAATTCTGATTTTGATTTAGTTCTTTGTTCTGTATTAAAATTTATGTATTTTGCTAACCAATTTGATTCTTTGAATGAAATTATTCTATGAACTTTTGTTACTCTCATTCCAAGTTCTATGTATTTTTTTAAAACTTCGTGATGAATAATGTATTTTTCTTTATTTTTTAATGTTAAAAATAATTTTTCTTCATTGCCCAATGGTTTATCCCCTAACAGATTTAATTGATATTCCGACAATTCTTCTTTTTTTATTTTCATCCTTTCTGGTGCTAAAGGAAATTTGTGTGTTTTCTTTTTACATTTTTTTGTATATTTTAAATCACATTCTACAATACATCCTCTTCCTTTTGGAATATTTTTATAATAATCTTTATTATCTTCCCATTTAAAATCACCCACAGGAAGTTTTTGAGACATTGACCAACCATATAAATTATTTGCATCCAGATACAGTAAATAATTACTTTCAAAAAAATTATTTAAGTTCTTTCCCTTTTTTAATCTTTCTAAACATTCCTTTTTTTCATTTTCATCTATTATTCTAAAATCTTCATCATAATTTGAAGTATATTTATTAAATGCTTTTACATATCTTGAACCCAAAACACCGGAAAATCCTCCCCTTATTCCTTTCTCAAACATTTGTAACATATCAACATCGGTCAACAATTCTAATTTTATCCCTGTATATTTTAATTCGCATTGCCATGTCAAACCTGGAGCAGAATAACAATAGCATGGATCTATTTCATGATGCTTTAAAAAGAATTTTCTAAATTTTTCGAATGCGTCCGCTAAAATAAGAACGTCCGTTTTGAAATATAAATTATGATAGTCTAATAAAGTTTTACAATTATAATGCTCCCAGACTCTTTGTGCATGTTAATGCTCTTCTTTTGTTATTGTTTCTTTTTTTAATTTTGAATAAAATTGTTCTACTTTAGGGAGTTTTTCATCAATTCTTCTATTAAAAAGTGAAAATCGTAATTTGATCCACCATGAAAAAACACAGGTATTAATTTTGTTACTTTACCTTCTTTTACATTACAAGATTGACATGAAGCTCCTCTGTATTTACCTGAAAGATGGTTGTGTTCTCTTACTTTTTCTCGTTCTTAAAATTCTTCCCCGCAAATATAACATTCGTTCGCCTTTTGAAATTCATCTTCTTCATGATCATTTAATGTTGGTGTTTTCTTTTCGTTAAGATATATTTTATAAGTTATTTCTTTGAATATTTTCATTACTTTTTTCATGAATTTTTTTATTGCATCATCGCCAACATAAGAAAAGTATTGTGGTTTATATATTTCTGGGTAATCAGAATGGACATACATGCCGTAACTATTTATTTCTTGTTTGCTTATTTGCTTTATATACGATTGATTGGGGTCTGGAGTGCATGATTGAATTGGTATATTATATGCTTCAAAATCACAATATATGACAAATGGTAATCTATTCTTGAAATGATGATTTTTGAATTCGAGAATGTTTTTCCCTGGGGTTGGCATAATAGTTTTACAATGTTCATTATCATAACATATTTTTTTGTGTTTTATTAGCGTTTTTTCCCTTCGAAATCCTTGTAAACAATTTCTACAAGTGAAAGATTTATGGTTATTTTTATCACACAAAAAACTATCTAAATTTTTAATTAAACAATAGTGAGTGTTTTCATCATTTTCAATATATAAGAGATCAATTACAATTACGTTTTGGCTTACTAACACGTTTGAAATACGAACAGGATACAAAGATTGTTTTTTTTTTTGATTTTTTAATGCAAATACATTTATACTTAAATTATTTTGTTTCTCTACTTTTGAGATATCTTTTATAGAAACAGGATATTTAACTCCTTTCATGTTAATTTCATTTTCATATTCTTTATATTTAGTTACTCTTTGTTTATTATTATCAGCCGGAAATAAACTTGCTAATATTGACCAAAGAAAACACTTATTATCGTTTTTATGTCGCCTGCAACGTGTTGCAGAAGCGACATATAGGGGTTACTTTGGCACTATCCGTCGTCTTGCGTCGTCGTCCTGCGTCGTCCAGCGTCGTCCTGCGGCGTCACAAAAATTTCTGTCGCAGTTTTCCAGGCAACTACATGCCACAGCCTCTTGATATTTGGTATGTAGCTTCATCGCATAGTACTATAAGGTGTAAAGCGATTTTATGCCGGAAAAATAACTACTTCCTGTTTGACGAATACTTAACGTTTTACATGTAATGGACATAGGTGCAAAATTTTCGTCGCAGTTTTCCCGGCAACTACAAGCCACAGCCTCTTGATATTTGGTATGTAGCTTCATCGCATAGTACTATAAGGTGTAAAGCGATTTTATGCCAGAAAAATAACTACTTCCTGTTTGACGAATACTTAACGTTTTATATATAATGGACATAGGTGCAAAATTTTGGTCGCAGTTTTCCAGGCAACTACATGCTACAGCCTCTTTATATTTGGTATGTAGCTTTATCACATAGTATTAAAAGTGTAAAGCGATTTTATGCCGGAAAAATAACTACTTCCTGTTTGACGAATACTTACTGTTTTATATATAATGGACATAGATGCCAAATTTTCGTCGCAGTTTTCCTGGCAACTACATGCCACAGCCTCTTGATATTTGATATGTAGCTTCATCGCATAGTATTATAAGTTGTAAGGCGATTTTATGCCAGAAAATTAACTACTTCCCGTTTGGCGAATGAACATAGATACGCAGGCGACATATGCCTTCCGGAGAAGGCTCCATCTAGTTATTTTGAACGTTGATAATATTACTTGATTTAAATTTTCCCGTGCGGGGCCCGGGAGGCGAATAGGCCCGCAGCAGCGCTAAGCTTGTCGGTAAAAGTCCACTAAAGAGCGCTCAGAAACCTGACATCGGGGTCAGGCCGCTTTGCCCACAAAGCGACTGGGATGTGTGCCCCAGGTGGTTGAATGGGGCAGCCCTAACATCGAGAGATGCGGGGTCGTCAGGCGATAATGCGGAAAACCTGACCGCAAACCATAGTGGTGCACCGTGTTGGGAAAAATGTCACGTTCCTCGCACGTTAAAGAACCCTGCTGCAGGTCTCGGTAAGAGTAGGACCCGTAGGATCCCCATGCAGGAGGCGAAAATTCCCGTCCCTACCCATCACTCCTTTTTCCAGTGGCATTCAAAACTCTCCTACCCGATTGGCCTTGTGTCCCCATTTCCTCCACTTCATCATCATTTCATGTTCATTGTATCACCACTTTCATGTTCATCTCCCGGATATAGCCGAAATCGTGCTGCTTGGGAGTAAAGCAACAACTAACTAACTAACTAACTTGATTTAAATTGGAGGGGAATATAAGACGAGGCTCTTTGATGTTCATATTTATATTGTTTTACTGTTACACTTTTGATACCATCGAAAACAAAACCAGATCCTTGTTCTTGAAATTTATCCACCCAAGCTTTAAATTTATCAATCAAGTTATTGTAAAATGTGGATAAATTGTTTTGTGTTAGGACAACATCAGCAGGATGAGAGTAATGGCTTTCTATCCTGTCAAATGCCATAGGGGTTGTGAATTCGCTTGTTATTATTATTTTTATTTTCAGAAATTGATTAATAACTATTTCATCTTTTAACAAGTTGATATATTTAGTTATATCAGTTTCTCCTATATCATCAATAATAGTTTCAGTAATAAGATCTTTAAATGATTTGGATTTTTTGGAACTCATTTTTGATAGACGCAATTTTAATTAAGTATATATTTTATTTTTAAAGTAATATTCATGTTGATAATTTGAATTTCTAAGTATAAAGACCCGATAAGATTGTTTATATTTTTCTTTATTATTTTGATAGTGTGCTCTTTTTTGGGGAATATTACATTCTTTACAAGCGGATTTAACACCCATCGGTTTTGTTTTATTCTTATCATATTCATATAAATATTTATATTCTTTACATTTTGTACAGATTTTTCCTTCTGTCATTTTTTTAAAGAAAATATTTTAGTTACTTAAAAAATGTCCAAAAAAATCTTACAAATAAATTGGCAGATGAATTACACCATAGAGTTGTAAAATCGTTTCCTAAAAGACGTGTTTATGTTCATTCAATAGACCAAACATGGGCAGTTGATTTGATAGATATGCAACCATATTCAAAACAAAATAAACACTATAAATATTTATTAGCAGTTATAGATGTTTTTAGTAAATATGGTTGGTTAATCCCTTTGAAAAATAAAACGGGAGTAACAGTCAGCGAAGCTTTTAAGACATTATTCAAAGAAAGAAAACCAATGTATATTTGGTCGAATAAAGGATCAGAATTTTATAATCGACAAGTAAAAGAATTATTAAAAGATAATAACATAAAGTTATATTCAACTGAGAATGAAGAAAAAAGCAGTCTGGTCGAACGTTGGATAGGAACAATGAAACTACATATGTATAAATACTTTACTGCTAACAAAACTACCAAATATTATGATGTGTTGGATAAATTAGTTAAGAATTATAATAATACGGTACATTCTTCAATTAAAATGACACCTGTTGGAGCAAGTAAATTGGAAAATGAATTAACGGTACGTCAAAATTTTTATCCGGAAAAGGAAGAGAAAATAAAAAAACCTAAATTCAAAGTGGGTGATAGAGTAAGAATATCTAAAAAGAAAGGTAAATTTGAAAAGGGTTACACCACTCGTTGGACTAGAGAAATATTTGTAATTGAAAAAATTTTAAATACAAATCCTGTTACTTATAGGATAAATGATTTAAAAGGTGAAGAAATTAAAGGAAGTTTTTACGAACAAGAGTTACAGATCACCGAGTTTTGAAGCAGTGGGTGTGTGTTGTAACCGCTTCAAGGTTATCTTAATTTATTCACTATTACCTGGTAATACAAATCTTCAAAAATTTTCACTTCAGACTTATCTTAATTTATTCACTATTACCTGGTAATACAAATCTTCAAAAATTTTCACTTCAGACTTATCTTAATTTATTCACTATTACCTGGTAATACAAATCTTTGCAAAGTTTCACTTCAGAGTTATCTAACTTAGACCGTAATTCATAAGAACCATTTTGCAATTTTGGATGCCCCAAGGCGTGATATTTTTTCACTGTACCCCAGGGGATTTTTTTTCGGTGAACATCTGACCTCTTCAAAATGTTTTCATTTCGGAATTTTGGGCCCAGAGGCAATGTACTGGGTAAAAATTTAAAAAAAGAAAATTTCGGAATTCGGGTAGCCGAGGGTGTATACTGGGGTATCATTTTTTTATCTTTCTTATCCCACATTTTATTTGTTCCCATTCAGTACCTCTTCAGTACCTCCCATTCAGTACCTCTCAATCTTTTTTTCATCTTTCTTATCCCCCATTTTATTTTCTGACCCTCCCATTTTTTTCATTTTCCATTTTTTTCATTTTTTCAGTGGGGTATACTGGGCATAAAAAAATGAGTGAGTGAGTTGGTGTTTTACGCCCGAGCAATGCTATATAGGTTATTTACAGGCGATGAACATGAAAAGGATGATAAGATGAACATGAAATGATGATGATAAATGAAATATGGGGGTGGGGTGGGAAACAAAGGACCGGTAAATTTTGAAGAACCACAGGAAAAGGGGAGAGGTGGATAGGGGCGGAAAATTTAGCCTATGTGGTGCACTACTTGGCGGTCCACAAAGGGGTCTTTTACGTGCATGAAGCGTGGCACTCTCCACACACGTTGGCCCACTATGGTCGGCGGTCAGGGTTTCCGTATTATAGACCTGACAACCCCCGCGGACGAGGGCCACCCTATTCAGCCACCTAGGGTACACACTTGGTCGCTCTGTGGACTGAGCACTGACCCGACATCAGAATCCCAAGACCCTTACCTTAGTCGCCTCTTACGACAAGCTAGGCTCTGCTGCGGGCCTATTCGCCACCCGGGCCCTGCACGGGACGCATAAAAAACAAAAAAAAAAACAAAAAAAAACAGGGGAGTGTTGGACTCTCCCAATTGCATAACTACTTTTCTCTCTACAATTTGTAGAGAGAAACCCCTATGAAATATCTTTAATCAGGAATTCAAGAATAATAACTGAATTCCAATTTTTCCCCTCATATATATATATTTGATGTTGTGCACCAATTTAACGTTTATTTGTCATTTTTTTTGCACAGTATCGTTAACAGTTGAAAAAAAAAATATGCAAAGTAATTCCATGATGGCAAAATAAAGTTAAATTGTCCAACCGGATTCAATCTGGCGGATTTTTATTTCTTATTAAACAATGGTCATGACCGGAGAGATACAAGTAAAATAAACATTCGCGGATAAATAGTTCCCATGATTCTTATTAAAATTATATTTTATTTATCTAATCAATTGTATAAAATTGTGTTTAACAATGCCATTAAAAACCTCAGGTTCATAATTTTTATTAAAACTTTCGGTACATTAATATGTACCAGGACTAATTCAAAAGTTAGAAAATTATATTAGGCCAGACACAATGGATTGTTCTTCGGATCGCCCTCGTGTCAAAATTAAAAAAATTTAAATTTTGAGCGATCGCTCAAAAATACTAAACATCTTATTTTCACTTTAAATTGACATAATTAAAAAAAATCTACACATTTGTCGCCCGTTTCAATAAACACATATATAATAGATAAAAAAAAATGTCACCCGCCTGTTTAAATTGTTGAAATTGAATATTTTTTAACTTAAAACATGCCGTTCGCCTACAGAACAATCATTCGCTCTAAAAATAAGAATTTCAGAAAAAAAGAACAAAAAAAAAAAATTCGCTCGCTCGCGCCCTTTTTAAAATTAATTGTCCAAAGTTCAAGTAATTCTGTGTGGCCTAACGACCAAATCAAAATGGTTGAACGATTATGCATATAAACAAAAGCATACATACAAAGCTTACCTACAAACATGCATACATACATCAAAGTATTAGTAAAGATAGGAAGTACACGAGATTGGTGGAGAAAGTCAGTCTTGGAAATTTCTATAATATGATATGATTAGTTAGTTAGTTAGTTATTGCTTTACTCCCAAGCAGCACGATTTCGGCTATATCCGGGAGATGAACATGAAAGTGGTGATACAATGAACATGAAATGATGATGAAGTGGAGGAAATGGGGACACAAGGCCAATCGGGTAGGAGAGTTTTGACTGCCACTGGAAAAAGGAGTAATGGGTAGGGACGGGAAATTTCGCCTCCTGCATGGGGATCATACGGGTCCTACTCTTACCGAGACCTGCAGCAGGGTTCTTTAACGTGCGAGGAACGTAACATTTTTCCCAACACGGTGCATCACTGTGGTTTGCGGCCAGGTTTTCCGCATTACTGCCAGACGACCCTGCATCTCTCGATGTCAGGGCTGCCCCATTCAATCACCTGGGGCACACATCCCAGTCGCTTTGTGGGCAAAGCGGCCTGACCTGATGTCAGGTTTCTGAGCGCTCTTTAGTGGACTTTTACCGACAAGCTTAGCGCTGCTGCGGGCCTATTTGCCACCCGGAACTCGCACGGGTCTGATATGATATGAACATACAATAAATATTGTATGTTCATATCATATCAGACCCGTGCGGGTTCCGGGTGGCGAATAATATGATATGAACATACAATATTTATTTATTTATTTAAAATTTTCCACGTATATGCATAGATCTGTAAAAAATCAATATCTATGGTATATGCAAACAATCTTTGGTTTTTGTCTCGCCTGCGACGAATAGTCGCGGAAGGCGAGACATAGGTATTACTTTCCGGCGACGGCGGCGGCGGCGGCGTCGTAAACTTTTTTGTAAGACTTTTGTGGACAATGAATTGCTTGAAAAGTATAATAGCTAGGCATCTGATATTTGGTATACAGATAGTTCAGATTATGGTCTACGCAACTGTCACCATGCCGTTTGACCCTGACCCCATTTTCACGCTCCAGTGACTCTGTGAACTTAGGTCTTTTTTCAGGCCGTAAACTTTTTTGTAAGACTTTTGTGGACGATGAATTGCTTGAAAAGTATAATAGCTAGGCATCTGATATTTGGTATACAGATAGTTCAGGTTATGGTCTACGCAACTGTCACCATGCCATTTGACCCTGACCTCATTTTCACGCTCCAGTGACTCTGTGAACTTAGGTCTTTTTTCAGGCTGTAAATTTTTTTGTAAGACTTTTGTGGACGATAAATTGCTTGAAAAGTATAATAGCTAGGCATCTGATATTTAGTATACAGACAGTTCAGGTTATGGTCTATGCAACTGTCACCATGCCGTTTGACCCTGACCCCATTTTCACGCTCCAGTGAATCTGTGAACTTAGGTCTTTTTCAGGCCGAAAATCTTTTTTGTAAGACTTTTATGGATGATGAATTGCTGGAAAGTTATAATAGCTAGGCATCTGATATTGGGTAAACAGACAGTTGAGGTTATGGACAACGCAACTGTCACCATGCCATGTGACCATGACCCCATTTTTACGCTCCAGTGACTCTGTGAACTTAGGTCTTTTTTTCAGACAGAAAACTTTTTGTAATACTTGTGTGGACAATGGATTGCTTGAATAGTATAATAACTAGGCATCTGTTTTTAGGTATACTGACACTTTTTGTGTTTATATCAAGAAATGAAAGCTTAGGTAGTTGATTTTAGCGATGGTGCCGGCAGGCGAGACATACTTTTAGTGGCCACACTTGTTATTATTATATTACACTTTTAGATCCTTAATACCACTTTTACTGACACCGAACTGACGAGACTGCGACAAGTCGCAAACGAGTTGAAAAATCCTCCAATTAAAACATATGTCCAGATCGCCATCATGACATTGTACAGCCAGATATCAATTCAAATAACCGTTACTACCGTAAGTATTGAATCATGTTAATTATTTAAGGGAGCACCAGCCTCAGAAGTTGAACATTTTCGGGATTTTCGGCTTTAATCCATTCAAATGCATTAAAATTTTTGACATGTTTTCCTCATATTTGTTCAACATTAGATAAAGAAGGTCCCAATAAAAGCCTTTAAAAAAATCAAACCATTTTAATTATAGGGGTTACTTTGGCACTATCCGTCGTCTTGCGTCGTCGTCCTGCGTCGTCCAGCGTCGTCCTGCGGCGTCACAAAAATTTCTGTCGCAGTTTTCCAGGCAACTACATGCCACAGCCTCTTGATATTTGGTATGTAGCTTCATCGCATAGTACTATAAGGTGTAAAGCGATTTTATGCCGGAAAAATAACTACTTCCTGTTTGACGAATACTTAACGTTTTACATGTAATGGACATAGGTGCAAAAAATGTTGTTAACAATAAACATGAATTAGAATCTAAATATCTAGCAATGCCAATAGTTAAAACTCAAATTAAATTTGCAAAATCTCTTTTAGGAGTAAATAGAGCTGCAGTGAATTTGACTGTACTTGCAGAACTGGGAATGTATCCAATATCTATTTTAGCCTTGAAATCAGTTGCTGAATATTGGTTACATATTATTAAATCTGAAAATTTACTAGTACATGATGCCTACAAATCTAATTTTAATTGTCAAGATAGCTTTGCCTCAAAAGTCAAGATATTACTAAATAAACTTAATTTTGATCATGTTTGGGATAATCAAGGTACCTTTTCACAAGGTAAATTACTCTCAGCTTTTACAAACAAGTTAAATGAAAATTATTTAAAATATTGGAAGAACACTATTTTTGATGACAGTCACTCTGTAAATGGTCATAAACTTAGAACATTTAGGAAAATAAAAGAAAACTATGAAATAGATACATATCTAAAATTGGATATAGACAGAGATATAGTTAAAACATTTACAAAAATTAAATTAAGCAATAGTAAACTTGCAATAGAAGTTGGGCGTCACACTAAAACCCCACTAGCAAATAGGGAATGTCCATTATGTAAGTCAGGAGTAGAAGATGAATCTCATTTTTTAATTACTTGTATTTCATTAAATAACATTAGAGAAAAACTTTTCACAGATATATGTGATATTTGCCCCTCTTTTGTTAATTTTGATTCAGATGTTAGATTTAACTTTTTATTCAATTGTAAAGATTATGATATTGTAAAAGTCATTGTAATAGGTGTTAATCAAATGTATAAAAGGAGATTTGAGTTACTTAATAACTGCAGTGCATAGTAGTAGTCCAACATATAATTGTATTTATTCATTCATTTATTTTGCACTACCTCCTCCAATTATATATTAGATATATATGTTATATATCAATACACAAACTTACTAATCAAACCTGGTAAATTATATATATATTTTTTTTGTTATACAGATAATAATGAGGCATGTGTCTTAATCGCTAGTTTGTATGTTTGTATGTGTATATAATTGTAATTGTATTGGTAACAATCCTGTATTTGGATTTTAGACCAAATAAAAATTCTGTTCTGTTCTGTTCTGTTCTGTAGTTATTTATTTTAAAAGTTTTCCAGGCAACAAGTATATACAATTTTATAAGCAGTGGTGCTGATATAACTTGTTTTTGTGTATTTTTATGGACTTGATGGTATGAAACTATTGTCAATGTTCCTTATTCCTTTTACAGATAAACCTACTGCCCCTGAAGGTCCCCTAGAGATCTCGGATACTACTCAAGACTCTGCCTCCTTGTCAGCTAAACCAGTAAAGAAACGAAGTAAGTGAATCGATGCAGCTCATTATTCAGACAGCTGAATCGATGCAGCTCATTATTCAGACAGCTACTTCTTTTTATTTAATTTCTGTCTCTTTTCCAAAGTGTTATTATGTAGTGAGCAGGTATAATGTAGTTAGAACTTGGTGTGTATCGGCCATAATGTAGTAAGAACTTGGTGTGTATCGGCCATAATGTAGTGAGAACTTGGTGTGTATCGTCCATAATGTAGTGAGAACTTGGTGTGTATCGGCCATAATGTAGTGAGAACTTGGTGTGTATTGGCCATAATGTAGTGAGAACTTGGTGTGTATCAGCAATAATGTAGTGAAAACTTGGTGTGTATCGTCCATAATGTAGTGAGAACTTGGTGTGTATCAGCAATAATGTAGTGAGAACTTGGTGTGTATCGGCCATAATGTAGTGAGAACTTGGTGTGTATCAGCAATAATGTAGTGAGAACTTGGTGTGTATCAGCCATAAAGTAGAGGAGACTTGGTATATTTTTTTTTAGAAAAAGACACAGAATCAGACAAACCAAATAAATAGTAACAAAAGTAGATTTCTGTAGTTATTTATTTTAAAAGTTTTCCAGGCAACAAGTATATACAATTTTATAAGCAGTGGTGCTGATATAACTTGTTTTTATGTATTTTTTTTTGGACTTGATGGTATGAAACTATTGTCAATGTTCCTTATTCCTTTTACAGATAAACCTACTGCCCCTGAAGGTCCCCTAGAGATCTCGGATACTACTCAAGACTCTGCCTCCTTGTCATGGAAACCACCAAAATCAGATGGAGGATCACCACTAATAATGTACATTATAGAAAGTCGAGAAAGAAAGACTGATAATTGGTTAAAGATTGCAGAAGTTGCACCGGCATGGAAGTTTATGACTTATAATGCTACTAAACTTGACCCTAACATTGAATATTTCTTCCAAGTTTCTGCTGTTAATACAGAAGGTATAGGACCACCTTTAACCTCTAAAAGACCAGCTAAACCAGTAAAGAAACTAAGTAAGTGAATCGATGCAGCTCATTATTCAGACAGCTTCTTCTATTTATTTAATTTCTGTCTCTTTTCCAAAGTGTTATTATGTAGTGAGCAGGTATAATGTAGTTAGAACTTGTTGTGTATCGGCCATAATGTAGTGAGAACTTGTTGTGTATCGGCCATAATGTAGTGAGAACTTGGTGTGTATCGGCCATAATGTAGTGAGAACTTGGTGTGTATCGGCCATAATGTAGTGAGAACTTGGTGTGTATCGGCCATAATATAGTGAGAACCTGCTGTGTATCGGCCATAATGTAGTGAGAACTTGGTGTGTATCGGCCATAATGTAGTGAGAACTTGGTGTGTATCGGCCATAATGTAGTGAGAACTTGGTGTGTATCGGCCATAATGTAGAGGAGACTTGGTATGTATCAGGTATAAGGTAGTGGGTACTTGATCTGTATTCCTTGTCTATAAATTGAGAATGCCTGTGTTTCTCGGATAACTTCTTCCACACTTTTAAAGCAAGGTGTTCATTATATGAAGGAAGTACATGATATGAAGATGTGCATGAAGAATTTTCATTGCTCTCGGATGTCATTCAGTGGAGATAGTTGGACTTAAACTTTTTACCTGCATTACTGAAGGCTAAAGCAGGTCTAGGAGTCGGGACCCAATGGGTCATGTGAGCTATTGTCATGACCTGGTGTCTGTTTTTGTATGTTAACATCTTGCACCTTCATTGTAGTTAAATATGTATTACATTTTGAGGACTATACTGTGTAAGTCCTCATAAGTCCAGTCCATTGCCTCTGGATATGTGATCTAGTCCCACATCTTGCACCTTCATTCATATAGGCATATTCATCTGTCAGTGATGTCTTTAAGAGTAATTGCTTCGTTATCAGTAAAGATACTTTTCATTATATAATTATTGTGGCCTTTAGATAAATTTAGAAATTATATCATTGTGAGGATAGAAGGTTTTTCAATCTTCAATGTATATGAAACATTTTTTCATGGCTCATCAATTTCACTGACCTAATATTAAACCTCTTTTCTCTTAAGACACCTTATTGGCAAACCTGTTGGTGTCATTCAATTGGAAAAGGTATCACTATTCTGAATTTGAGTATAAAAACTAGGAATAAAATATCCAGTTTTTGCAGTAAGTAACAAACAATTGATTTTTTTTATTATAGGTATTCCCACTGTTGATGTGCCCCAGCCACAATACTCTGCCAGCACTGACTCAACAGTCACTCTGCAATGTTCATACTCAGCCAATCCTACAGCCACCCAAGTATGTTGGCAGATAAATGGTGTCGATATAGGAGATACTTCTACCACCAACAAGTATGGAGGGTCAACATCGTTATCTCCATCTCTGATTATTTATAATGCCCAGGAGAGTGACGTGGGAAGCTACATGTGTTGTGTCACCAATAGTGTCGGAACAGGGACCAGCACTACTATACAGCTAACAGTTGTTGGAAGTAAGTGTTTTCATATATTTGTTAAGTCGTTGTAATTCTACTCTATAGTTTATTTTTACTTAAGAGGTAATTGTCTCCCGCTGCAATGCGATGGAGGGACCTAGTTCCTTCTGAAATCACTTAATGGATTTTCCTAGAATTTTGTAGGATTGTTTGTCATGATAACTAGTTGATCATATCGCAAGTTATTTTGTTTTGACAAAGTTTATTGGAGTAATAAAGCAGTGACTTAAGAGTGTCGATTTCAAATTTTAATCAACCACCCTGACACACCGCTGAATTATACCTTTTTGGATAGCTTAATTCTTACTCCATTCATTTTGAGCGGTCGTAAAGGTTACAAGTGGTGCAAAAGTCTGTGATCAAAGGTCAAATTGTCATCAATTTCACTGACCTAATATTAAACCTCTTCTTTTCTCTTAAGACACCTTATTGGCAAACCTGTTGGTGTCATTCAATTGAAAAAGGTATCACTATTCTAAATTTGAGTATAAAAATTAGGAATTAAATATCCAGTTTTTGCAGTAAGTATCAAATATTTGATTTTTTTTTATTATAGGTATTCCCACTGTTGATGTGCCGCAGCCACAATACTCTGCCAGCACTGACTCAACAATCACTCTGCAATGTTCATACTCAGCCAATCCTACAGCCACCCAAGTCTGTTGGCAGAAAAATGGTGTCGATATAGGAGATACTTCTACCACCAACAAGTATGGAGGGTCAACATTGTTATCTCCATCTCTGATTATTTATAATGCCCAGGAGAGTGACGTGGGAAGCTACATGTGTTGTGTCACCAATAGTGTCGGAACAGGGACCAGCACTACTATACAGCTAACAGTTGTTGGAAGTAAGTGTTTTCATATATTTGTTAAGTCGTTGTAATTCTACTCTATAGTTTATTTTTACTTAAGAGGTAATTGTCTCCCGCTGCAATGCGATGGAGGGACCTAGTTCCTTCTGAAATCACTCAATGGATATTCCTAGAATTTTGTAGGATTGTTTGTCATGATAACTAGTTGATCATATCGCAAGTTATTTTGTTTTGACAAAGTTTATTGTAGTAATAGTGCAGTGACTTAGAGTGTCGATTTCAAATTTTAATCAACAACCCTGACACACCGCTGAATTATACCTTTTTGGATAGCTTAATTCTTACTCCAAATTTTGCCAAAGCCTCTGTTTGTCCTTGTCATTCTGTGTTAACTGTTTTATGTCAAGAATTGGGTCTTTCGTTGATGATTTAGGGATTTATTTTGATACTTTTGTATTGTATTATAAGTCTTGGGCCAATGCAAGACGGCAAGCAGTGACCTCTGGTCATGTTGAAGACTGCTTGCTGTTTTCCGTTGTGATTTTTTAAATTGCTGTTTGTTTATGTTTGTTGTGTCGCGTACACTTATTCCACATCTCAATATCGTCCATTCATTTTGAGCGGTCGTAAAGGTTACAAGTGGTTCAAAAGTCTGTGATTAAAGGTCAAATTGTCATCAGTTTCACTGACTTAATATTAAACCTCTTTTTTCTTAAGACACCTTATTGGCAAACCTGTTGGTGTCATTCAATTGAAAAAGGTATCACTATTCTGAATTTGAGTATAAAAACTAGGAATAAAATATCCAGTTTTTGCAGTAAGTAACAAACAATTGATTTTTTTTTATTATAGGTATTCCCACTGTTGATGTGCCCCAGCCACAATACTCTGCCAGCACTGACTCAACAGTCACTCTGCAATGTTCATACTCAGCCAATCCTACAGTCACCCAAGTCCGTTGGCAGAAAAATGGTGTCGATATAGGAGATACTTCTACCACCAACAAGTATGGAGGGTCAACATTGTTATCTCCATCTCTGATTATTTATAATGCCCAGGAGAGTGACGTGGGAAGCTACATGTGTTGTGTCACCAATAGTGTCGAAACAGGGACCAGCACTACTATACAGCTAACAGTTGTTGGAAGTAAGTGTTTTCATATATTTGTTAAGTCTTTGTAATTCTACTCTATAGTTTATTTTTAGCTCACCTGGCCAAAGGCCATGTGAGCTTATGCCAAAACTATGCATCCGTCATCGTCCGTCGTCATCTGTTTACAATTTCAAAAATCTTCTTCTCTGAAGCTACTGAACTAATTAAACTGAAACTTTGCAGGATTGATAAGCTCCCAAAGGGAGCTCTAATGGTAGAAAATTGAAACTATCGGATACATACTACATGTATGGGCTGAAATGTCTTTCCAAATCCGGTTTAGCACGTGCATATTCCCAAAATTTGCCGCCATTATAACCTGGGATCCTGGGTAAAAACAGGGGAGATATTTTCGCATTTTTATTTACAAACGGTTACAAAACCAAACCTTTTCTTGTTGTTGGTGTCAATAATTTTCTAAATAAATAATACGCATCTAAAGAACGAACATAGTTTGTTAGAATAGATTTTTTTTAATGGTCCCCTCTCGCGAGATTTCGATACACTAGTGACCTTTAACCCTGAGTGCACAGTCATGCGCCAAAAAATGTGGGAAATATCGTCAAATCGAAACCCAAACTTTCACTTGATTCAATTAATTTACATTATATACATATAATAAATAATTTTGGTCCTACCTGATATGAATCCCATAGTACTATGAATCCAAAGTTCCTCCAGTCCAACTGACTAAAGTCATCATTTCCTGGATCTATTGTAATTTTCCATCAGGTTTCTAGATCAATCTTTTGCATCCGCCCGGTATATACTTCAGAACTAGATACGGCCGGGTATACAGAAAATCAAACAAAACCTGACAGAAGAACATTGATCAATGTTGCATCTCAGTTGTCCAATTTTGTTTACTGTCTGCTGGAAATGACGTCACAAAGAAAATGACGTCATTTAACTACCATCGAATATTTATGTATAAACCGGGGATGTCGTCCTGGGCACGGACCATAATGTCATGTTTTTTAGCACAATACAATAATTATTTAATTATTCAATTTTTAATCATAAGATCCTCTTACTCTTAATCCAGGGCATTTTTTTTCAGAAAACAAGTTAGGTTGCATCCTCCCCATCAAAATATTTTGTGTTAAATCGTATCTTCGCGAGTTTTTAGGGTAGTACGTGCCATTATCATATTACGCTTGAAAAACGTCTTCGGGAGCTTTACAGGTTAAACCTGCCTCATATTATATGACATGTTGGCAACAAACAGTCCTCATTTTAAAATGATTTGATGAAAAACATGGCTGCTGTTACAAAAAATAGAACATAGGGTAAAATCACTTAAAATGGCTTATAACTCAGCAACCATAACAGATAGAAAAAATCTGAAGCATCTTAGGCTCTTCAGAATCAAAAGCTCTACAAAAGTCTCCATTGGGTCGAAGTTGTCAGATGACTCTTGACAAAGCGACTGGGATGTGTGCCCCAGGTGGTTGAATGGGGCAGCCCTGACATCGAGAGATGTGGGGTTGTCAGGCGATAATATGTATAGGGGCTGCTTTGGGACCTTTCGTCCTGTGTCACATATTTTCGTAACATTATTCTTCGGAACTACATGAGGCAGAGGCTTGAAACTTTACAGAAGTCTTCATACTATGATACGATACCATTTTATGCTGCTATGCCATCCACTTCCTGTTTATTGAACTACTTAGAATTTCTCCCATAGGAACTAATGCTAAATTTTCGTAGCACTTTCCTCAGGAACTGCATGAAGGACAGGCTAGAAACTAAACTTATATAGAAGTCTTCATACCATAGCACTATACTGTGTAATGCTGCTACACTATTCACTTTATGTTTACGGAATAAGTTACAAGGGCGACATAGGCTATCCATGGATTGCTCCATCTAGTCTAAGTTATCAGTTTAAGGTCTTTATTTATATAATTATACCCCCGCTTCGAAGAAGAGGGGGTATACTGTTTTACCCTTGTCCGTCCGTCCGTCCGTCCGTCCGTAACAAAACTTCCGTCGCAGTTTTCTAAGCAACTGCATGAGATAGAGGTCTGATATTTTGTATACAGCTTTATCCTATAGTGCCATATGGTGTATACCGATTTTATGCTCCTAGGTAGTCTACTTTCTGTTAACCGAATACTTAGGTTTTAACACATAATGAACATAAATGCAAAATTTCCGTCACAGTTTCCCAAGCAACTACATGAGATAGAGGTCTGATATTTTGTATACAGCTTTATCCTATAGTACCATATGGTGTATACCGATTTTATGCTCCTAGGTAGTCTACTTTACTGTTTACCGAATACTTAGGTTTTTACACATAATGGACATAAATGCAAAATTTCCGTCACAGTTTCCCAAGCAACTACATGAGATAGAGGTCTGATATTTTGTATACAGCTTTATCCTATAGTACCATTTGGTGTATACCGATTTTATGCTCCTAGGTAGTCAGTCTACTTCCTGTTTACCGAATACTTAGGTTTTTACACATAACCGACATAAATGCATAATTTCCGTCACAGTTTCCCAAGCAACTACATGAGATAGAGGTCTGATATTTTGTATACAGCTTTATCCTATAGTACCATATGGTGTATACCGATTTTATGCTCCTAGGTAGTCTACTTCCTGTTTACCGAATACTTAGGTTTTTACACATACTGGACATTAATGCAAAATTTCCGTCACAGTTTCCCAAGCAACTACATGAGATAGAGGTCTGATATTTTGTATACAGCTTTATCCTATAGTATCATATGGTGTATACCGATTTTATGCTCCTAGGTAGTCTACTTCCTGTTTACCGAATACTTAGGTTTTTACACATAACGAACATAAATGCAAAATTTCCGTCACAGTTTTCCAAGCAACTACATGAGATAGAGGTCTGATATTTTGTATACAGCTTTATCCTATAGTACCATATGGTGTATACTGATTTTATGCTCTTAGGTAGTCTACTTCCTGTTTACCGAATACTTAGGTTTTTACACATAACCGACATAAATGCATAATTTCCGTCACAGTTTCCCAAGCAACTACATGAGATAGAGGTCTGATATTTTGTAAACAGCTTTATCCTATAGTACCATGTGGTGTATACCAATTTCATGCTCCTAGGTAGTCTACATTCTGTTTAACTTAGGTTTTGGGAGCGGGGGTATCACTCGTGAGCATAAGCTCACAGATTTACTTGTTTAAATTGGTTAAGGTTTTATGATCACCTCATTAAGTCCTAGGTTAATAAACTAGCATCCCCATCTTTTGACCTTGACCTTGATTTTCCAATTTAGAAACTTTGACAATTTTCAATTGCTATGTTCAGGTTTTAAGAACGACTTTTGTTCAGAAACCAGAAGTAGTGATCTACATGTATTTATGAAAAAAAGCGGACATCATTAAGGAATTTCTTTTTCTGATGGTGCCAGTAGGCAGTGCTAACTTTTTATCTCTTTATCTATAGAGCTTACTTTGAACGAGGAAGCTGATGATGGTGGAGAAGATGAGGAAGGAGATTTTGATGATGATGTCAATGACCCTGATTATCGTTTGGGTGAAGAATCAGAAGAAGAGGATGATGATGATGATGATGATGATATTGAAGAAGAAGTTGAAGTTACAGAAGAAGATAGTGAAAAAAGTAAATATAATATTTGGCTGATGAATCATGTCAGTAGATACTCACTTATTATGTCACTGCAATGTATTGCTAAAGTGACATATAGGGATGGCTTTGGGACCATCGTCTTGGTCGTCCTGCGTCTATTGTTCTGAGTCTCACATTTTGTAAATCTTTTCTCAGGAGCTACATGATGCAGAGGCTTGAAACTTTACAGAACTCTTCATACCATAGTACTAAGACCATATAAAACGATTTTATGCTGCTGCTTCATCTACTTTAACAAAAAACTTAGAATTTCTCTCATAGGAACTAATGCTAAATTTCTCAAGAACTGCATGACGCAGAGGTTTGAAACTTTACAGAAGTCTTCATACCTTATTACTATACTGTGTAAAGCAATTTCATACTGCTTCACTGCCTACTTCTTGTTTAATGAAAAACTTAGTATTTCTCACACAGGATTTACTGTTTACCGAACAGAGCCGACATATGCTATCCATGGATTGCTCTCTCTAGGTATCCCCTGCTGTTGGTTGAGGTGCTTTGAACATAGGTATCAGGGACATTGGTTGAGGTGCTTTGAACAAAGGTATCAGGGACATTAAGATTTACAAATGGCAGTCCATAGATAGGTATGTCTGTTCCGAAAATTTCCAGCAAACTTTCCTCTGCTTACATGCATCAGAATGATTTGATATTTGGTATTTTGCTTTGTCACTATGCAATGTTTTTGTCCCCGCCGCAACTGAACGGAGGTACTTAGTAATGGTCTGTGTCCGTCACGTTTTTAGCTCACCTGGGCGAAAGGCCAAGTGAGGTATTGCCATCACTTCACGTCTGTCGTCGTCTGTAAATTTTTACTGTAAAAACGTTAACTTGTCCTAAACTACTGGACCAATTTCAACCAAACTTGGCACACTTGTTCTATAGGGTATTGGCTACAATCCTATCATTTCAAATTTTTCAAAATGGCCGCCGTTCAAAGAGGGGTACCCCAAAACAGCATTTGATGAAACTTTGTATGTATGTTGGTAGAGGATTATTAGTACTACAAATGTAGGGGAAAAAATCAAAATCTGTTGGAAGCAATTGGCGGCCATTTTGAAAAAAGTCACAAAAATGACCGAAATTTGTTACATTTTTCAAGCGTTAACTTGTCCTGAACTACTGGACCGATTTCAACCAAACTTTGCACACTTGTTCAATATAGGCTATAATCTTCAATCTCTACCCATAATTCCTTTCACAAGCTCATAAATCTCTTGTCAAGGTCTCATTATACCCCCATGCAACGAAGTTGCGGAGGGTATAATGTTTTTGATTCTGTTGTTTAAGTGTTCTCCCCAGGTACCGAAATGCTATCCTATTTTGCCGAGATGCTATCAGTCTGTACCGAGACGCTATCAAAATTGCAAAATAGATCACAGGTCTAATGAAGCCATTGAGTGATTGACACATTTACAATACCAAGCCAATAAACAACTCAATGTGTTGTGTCAGTAATTATGTTCCCCAAACGAAGTGTGGGAACATATTGTTTTTACTCCGTTTCTTATTATTCTTATTATTCTTCTTCTTCTTCCGCACTCCAAAAAACGCTTGTCCGGGTATAGCCGAAGAGATGTGAAGACTGAGCTTTATGAAACTTTCCACAGTGATAGGGCACATATCAGAGGGTTGCACAACGTTTTCGAAATTTTCAAAATGGCCACCGTTTCTGAGTAAACAGCAAAAGTTCATTATATAGGACATTGCTATATCTCGGTAACCTAGGTGGTCAGGACCTTGAAACTTGGTAGGATTATAGAACTTGATGAGTACTACAAAAATATAAAAAAAAATTTGAAGCGATATTTACCGTTTTTCCGCAAATGGCAAAAATGTGAAATTTCAAAATCCAAGATGGCCGCCAAAATTTAAAAGTGCTTGGATTTTGTTAAAAATTAATATTCTGGTAGATTTTGATGATGCGAGTAATGCTCCACATCAGAGGTGTCTATAAGGAGTTCGAAATTTTTTAAATGGCCGCTTTTTTTTAATGAATAGCAAAAGTTCATTATATAGGACATTGTCATATCTCAGTAACCCAAGTGATGAGCACCTTGAAACTTTGTGGTATTATAGAGCTTGATAAGTACTACAAAAATATTTTTAAAGTTCTAAAGTGATATATACAGTTTTTCCGTTAAATGCAAAAACGTGAAATTTCTAAATCCAAGATGGGCGCCAAAATTTATCCAAGATGGCATGTGTAAACACATCATTGACAATGCCATGAACATTATACATATATATTTTATATTTTTACATCATTAGCATATTCTATAAATCTGAAAAAGGCAGTATTTTTGCTGCTTTGCGGTACATCTTGTTCGTTTGGGGAACATCTGTGACGGCTGCCGTCACAATCAGTACTCGTTAACTTGTGAAATTGATTTATAACTAATTAGCCAAGAAGACTGACTTTAATTTGTTATTGGGTGATGGTCACTGACCAATCATATTGAACTAAAACAATGACATGTGCTTTGAACATATGCATGGGCTGTTGATATTTTTATACAGGAAAATACATGTAAACGTTTTTTTAAAACGGAAAATTTTATATTCCTTTAAAATACATAAATGACATGATGTATGGTTACTTAAAATTAAAAAAATAAAAATCTTCTTAACCTGGAAATGATTTCATATGCAAATTAGTCTGCAAACAAACACGTGGCCAAGATCGAGATCACAAGATGCTTAAAGAGTGCATTGACATGATTGAAACATTTAGTCAGTGTTAAGAAACCAATCAAAAAGCTTTACCTGCCAATAAGATTTCTTAAAAAATATCCAAAAATCCAATTTATTGTCTCCAGAAATCAAAACAAATAAATCTTAATTTTGGCGGGAACATATTTATCTCCCCTACTTCCAATAAAATGGAGGTCCCAGGAGGAATTTTAAAATCAGTTTTAATATGAAACAAGATATTTTTATGCCCCGCCAACTTTGTTGGGGGGCATATAGTTTTTCGGTCCGTTCGTCCGTCCGTCTGTCCTTCCGTCCGTCCTTCCGTCCGTCACACTTTAGTTTTCCGCACTTTTTTTCCACATCCTTGCATATATTCAAAAGATTTTTGGTATGTGAGTCTACCATGATGAGTTACAGGTCAAGTTCGAGTTTCGTTCCGGTCCACTGATTTTGACCTAAATTACGGCCCTTGAACTTAGCAAATTTTGTAAAAAAAAAGTTTTCCGCACTTTTTTTCCACATCCTTGCATATATTCAAAAGATTTTTGGTATGTGAGTCTACCATGATGAGTTACAGGTCAAGTTCGAGTTTCGTTCCGGTCCACTGATTTTGGCCTAAATTACGGCCCTTGAACTTAGCAAATTTTGTAAAAATCAGTTTTCCGTACTTTTTTTCCACATCCTTCCATATATTCAAAAGATTTTTGGTATGTGAGTCTACCATGATGAGTTACAGGTCAAGTTCGAGTTTCGTTCCGGTCCACTGATTTTGACCTAAATTACGGCCCTTGAACTTAGCAAATTTTGTAAAAAAAAAGTTTTCCGCACTTTTTTTCCACATCCTTGCATATATTCAAAAGATTTTTGGTATGTGAGTCTACCATGATGAGTTACAGGTCAAGTTCGAGTTTCGTTCCGGTCCACTGATTTTGACCCAAATTAGGGCCCTTGGACTTAGCAAATTTGGTAAAAATAACAGTTTTATTTTATTTGCCAGCGGGGCATCAGTGTCATCTTGACACATTTTCTTGTTTTTTTCTAAAGAAATAAATTGGCAGCCAAGGTTTTGTTGTTTTCAGTCCCACAACATTTTCTTTTCTTATTTTTCAAATATGGTATCCTGAATCTCTGTTAGATATACTTCCAGTAATGAAAAAAAATGCAACACCCTCTTGGCGTTTAATTGGCATGATATGGAACTGTATTATAGGATTTGCCTGATTTAACTTTATATATATTGGACTGCTAATGTACAGGGTTCAACATGTTGTTGTTATATCATGCTAGTTTGGTGTAACTCTTCATTTAGTAACTTGTTATTTGGAATTCAGCATTAGAAATGGGCCCCATATTCAGATCTATCTGTCTTTCAAAAATTACTTCCTGTTAAACAAAATATGACCATTTCTGAATGATGGATTTTATCATATGTCATTTTGTTTTATTTGCAGATAGAGTAGAAACTAGTATTGAATATGATAATGTTACATACAAAGAATTCCCCGCCCTTGAAATGGGAAAGAAGATAACTTTTTCAGACTGCAACTTATAAAAGTGGGAAAGGAAACTTGATGAACAAGAAACATTCCTGCATATACTGAGATAGATTGTATCCAAATATAGCAAGACACATGGAAAGAAAGCATTCCAACGAAATTGAAGTGGCAAAAATTATGATATTACCAAAAAAATCAGCAGAAAGAAGAACAGAGTGGGGGAAATTAGTCAATGCAGGGGACTATCAGCACAACTATGATGTTTACAATTCAGGAAAGGGAGAAGTCATCACAAAATATAGGTCATCTAATGAGCAAAGCCTTGACTTAATTACATGTTATTATTGTCGTGGAATGTACAGGAGAAGAGAATTATGGAGACATTTTAAAACGTGCCAGAAAAAATCAAATTCTGAAGAACAGAGCTCAACTTCAAAATTGAAACCTGTTGCTAGTGGAAAAAACTAATGCCAAACAACTGCAACTCAGAAGAATTTCAAAGTAATATCATTAACTTTATGAGAGAGGATAATGTAAAAGGAGCAGTTTTGTCGGATCCTACTATTATTAAACATGGCATGGCAATGTATGCTGATCATGGGAACCAGACTCACAAACATGTCTATATTTCAAATAAGATGAGAGAACTTGGTAGGCTTCTCATAGAACTAAGAAAACATGGTGTAAACACAATCTATGACTCAATTGATAAAAACAACTGGGACACCCTCATCGAATCAGTTAACAGTTTGTGTCAGTTTGAACCCATTTCTGACAGATATGGTCCCGTGCGGGGCCCGGGTGGCGAATAGGCCCGCAGCAGAGCCTAGCTTGTCGTAAGAGGCGACTAAGGGTCTTGGGATTCCGACGTCGGGTCGGTGCTCAGCCCACAGAGCGACCAAGTGTGTACCCTAGGTGGCTGAATAGGGTAGCCCTCGTCCGCGGGGGTTGTCAGGTCTATAATACGGAAACCCTGACCGCCGACCATAGTGGGCCAACGTGTGTGGAGAATGCCACGCTTCATGCACGTAAAAGACCCCTTTGTGGACCGCCCAGTAGTGCACCACATAGGCTAAATTTTCCGACCCTACCCACCTCTCCCCTTTTTCTTGTGGTTCTTCAAAATTTACCGGTCCTTTGTTTCCCACCCCATCCCCATATTTCATTTATCATCATCGTTTCATGTTCATTTTATCATCCTTTTCATGTTCATCGCCTGTAAATAACCTATATAGCGTTGCACGGGCGTAAAACACCAACTCACTCACTCACTCACTGACAGATATGGCATCCCATCCTTAGCATGCAAAATTGGGCAAGCTCTCAAGAAGCTTGCAGGTGTCATTGCTTTTGAGAAATTAAAAACAGGAGACAAAGTAGGTGAAGAAATGGCAGAGACATTCATCAAACTCTACGAGAGAGGCTGGACAACTGCAGTGTCTGCAAAAGCTGTGAGAACAATGGAAGCTAATAAATACAACAGACCAAAGCTGCTTCCAATGGTGAACGATGTTGTCAAGATCAATAAACACATTGTAAGAAGATGTGCAGAGCTGGAACACACAAGTGGCTGTTACCGAGATTTTTGTAACCTTGTTCTTGCCCAGATAATACTGTTCAACAGAAAAAGAGGTGGTGAGGCAGAAAGAATGACGGTTAAAAATTTTGAAGATGCCCAGACTGGTGGAATTGTAGATAGTGTTGTCTTGAGTACTTTAACTGAGTTTGAAAAGAATCTTTGTAAAACGCACTTACGTGTTGAAATTGTTGGGGAAAAAACCGCAAAGTACCTGTATTGCTAACAAAATCAATGAAAAGAAATATCACTGCTTTGCTTAGAATGAGAAAGGAGGAAGAAATCTCAAGCAATTTTTTGTTTGCAAGGCCTGGGGAAGCTAGTAGACACCCTTTCAGAGGAGTTGATGCATTAAGAAGTATTGTGAAAGAAGCTGATGTTGAAAGACCAGAACTTATAACCTCAACTCTTTTGAGAAAACAGATGGCTACATTAGCTCAAGTCCTAAATCTCAGTGAAACGTCACAAGATATTTTAGCAACATTTCAAGGCCATGATATCAGAGTCCATCGAGAGTTTTATAGACTTCCTGAAGAGACTATGCAGGTAGCCAAGGTGTCTAAACTATTACACTGCATCAATAGTGGTTCCATTGCAAAATATAAGGGGAAAGATTTCGAGGAAATAACCTTTGACTATGATGGTAAGTACATATTTATAAACCAAATGTATTACCATACCCATCAACTATTTGGTGTCTTTGGCATGTCTATCATATTGTGTATTTAGGTCCTTAAGCACTGAATATGAGTATATAAGATTGTCATCATGATTGCCTACAGGTCATTTTCATCCCTAATTTTCTGTTTCACTTTTTATATGACAACTTCTGTGCAGCATACAAATGCCAAAAGAAGAAACTGTTCTGAGTTTCATTACAGCCAATTTAGAAGTTTCAGAGAAGAATATTGTTGAAATTGGGCAAAAATCAACTGAAAAATCAATTAAAAGAGTAGGAAGCTAAAATCCTCTGCTTTTATTCATTCTGATGCATTCTCATCACTTTGTGTCCGTTCGTCCATTAACAATAACAAAAAAATCTTCTCCTCTGAAACTGCTGAGCCAATTTTGACAAAACTGATTGATGGAATGTTCCTTGGATGGTCCTCTTCCAAAATTGTGTCCAATGACCCTGCCTTCAAACCAATATGGATGCCAGGCTAAAATAGAAAAAGGAGGGATGAAATTTTAAAAATCTCCTCTGCATGTAAAAGGCAAATTGAAGCTAAACTTTTGTCAAAATTGACAGTTAATGGACTATATCTTTAAAACGGTTAGTGTTAGATGAAAATTTTACATTGCAAAGTTGTTAAGCTCATTGAGATCTACAAAAATGATTCAGTATCAAAATTGTCAGATCACTCGTTTAAGAGTTATTATTATTGATTTTTCAAACAAATCTAACTGATTTTAAAAAATCTTCTCTAAAAGAACTGAAGAAATTCTTTTGAAACTTGGTACACTTGATTTTTTGGATGTCCTCTACCAAGTTTGTGATATTAATGCACGCCGACCAACCTAGATGGCTGTGGTTGCTTAAAATAGAACAGAGGGGGTGAGACCATAGTTTTGGGCTTACATGTATATCTTAAAAAGTATAAGAGATAGAGAAAATCTTAAGGCATACTTCTTCTTCAGCATTAAAAGCTCTTCAAAAGTCTTTGCAGACACGAAGTTGTCAGTTGACCCCTTATAGGGGTTATGGCCCTTTCAAAGCGGAAAATAGTGCTTTTTGCCCATAGAATGGAAAGTATTGCAGATAGAGAAAACTTTTGTTAGCTTCAGTGTTCAGCTCATTGGGCTTTATAAAAGCGTCAATTAGGTCAAAGTTGTCAGATGACCCCTTATAAATTATATGACCCTTTAAAAGTAAATAATAGTTTTTGTCTCGCCTGCGACGAAAAGTCGCTGAAGGCGAGACATAGGTATTGCTTTCCGGCGGCGGCAGCGTAAACTTTTTTGAACGACTTTTGTGGACAATGATTTGAGAGAAAAGTATAATAGCTAGGCTTCTGATATTTGGTATATAGACAGTTGGGGTTATTGTCTACGCAACGCATCCCCATGCCATTTGACCCTGACCCCATTTTCATGGTTCAGTGACTCCGAGAAATTAGATGTTTTTTCGGGCCAAAAAACTACTGGTGCTTTGTAAGACTTTTGTGGACAAGCACTGACAATGATTTGAGAAAAAAAATAAAATGATAAGGCTTCTGATATTTGGTATATGGACAGTTCAGGTTATGGTCTATGCAACCAACCCCATGTCTTTTGACCTTGACCCCATTTTCATTGTTCAGTGAATCTGTGGACTTCAATGTTTTTCGGGCCCAAAAACTATTTTGTAAGACTTTTGTGGAAAATAAATGAAAAGTATAATAGCTAGGCATCTGATATTTGGTATATGGAGAGTTAGGGTTATGGTCTATGCAACAGACTCCATATCGTTTGACCATGACCCCATTTTCATGGTATAGTGACTCTGTGAACTTAGATGGGTTTTTTTTCAAGGCAAAAAACTACTTTGTAAGACTTTTGTGGAAAATGATTTGAAAGAAAAGTAGCTAGGCATCTAATACTTGGTATATAGACAGTTAAGGTTATGGTTCATGCAACACACCCCAAGCCGTTTGACCCTTACCCCACTTTCATGGTTCAGTGATTCTGTGGACTTAGATGATTTTTCAGACCTTTTCATCTTTTTTTTTGTTGTTTCTCAGTATAACTATGGTATCTAGAACAACTTCAGATGTTACATAGTCTTTATGGTGGTAAAATGTCGCTCTGTCACCTGTCAGTTGACCTTGACCTTAACTATCCTCATTTCCTTAACTTACTTAAGGCCCATGTAGACCTTTAATGAGTTTTGTGATGGTGCCAACAGACGAGACATACTTTAGTGTTAATTTAGAATTTATCTCTTCAAATGTTTAAATTGGTACAAAAATTCAATAACTAAAAGATGTTTTTGATAAACAACTTGTAACCAGGTGAGTCATTCAGGCTCCTTGGGAGCCTCTTGTTTTCAACTTCTCTGAATCCAAACGACCAATTTTGATTAAACTTTGGTGAAATGGTCCTTGGATGCACTGTTTCAAACCAACGTACAGTGAATTTCAGAAGTTGTGCAGTCCGCAATTGGTGAAATTCCGGAACATTGAAAGAACATCATATTAAAAGGAGAATGTAAACAAGTGCTAGTGTATAAAATATTGAAAAAATCACAGAAATAATCTTAACAAAGTAGTTTTTCACTTTAAACGTATTCTAGTAATATTTACATTGACATATAAACGTTTAATTTACATTACGCACGTGGGATTCTAGATTTGATACGTATATCCGTTACATTCAACTCATTTAAAACACCAAGATCATGGTATATATAGAAATTTGCAACTCAAAAGTAAAGTTTAAATATCCCTTCAAAAAAAGTTAACAAACATTCTTGCATATTTATGCACTTTAGTTAGGCCAAAAAAGCACCCCAAAATACATAATATTTTTAGAGTGTACGGAGGCGTTGCTTTTTTGAAAATACGCAGTGTATGGTGCATTGCAAATTGGCATGCGTCTTTTGTTTTATCATACGACAATGTAACGTACGATGTATTTGCATTAGTCATTATTAGCTCTGTGCATTTCAATTTTCAGAGTTTTAAAACCAAAAGAAACAATTAACGATTCAACTAGGCCAAATATGATGCTTGATACTTAGAAGAGAAACTATGGGTTACCAAGTTAACAAAGTTTGTTTTTTTTTGGTCAATGCTATTCTCCCAAGAGAGTGATTCATTTCCCAGGAGACACTACATACTACCAAAAGTCTGAATGGTACAAATGTATAGTATTTGTACTTATAAATGTACTCCACCATTCTGAATAAGTCTTAAACGTGCTCAAATGTACTTGACCAAAGTCTGATATTTTGTAAAAAGTCTGAACATGTACTTAATCATTTGAATTAGTCTGAAAAGTACTTAATTTTACTCGACCTTAATAATTAAAGTTAATTATCAGATAGACAAGGAAGAAAATGTAAATTCTTAAATGTACTCGACCAAGTCTGAATTGTACTCAACAGTACTAAAACATTCTCGATCTAATTACATCACCAATGAACACACTTTTGTAACATTAGATAAAATTTTAATGTTTGATAGACCTAATTGATTTTTAATTAGTAAAGTGCATGTACGTTTTAATCAAGGTCGAGTACGTTTCAGACTTTGTCGAGTACAATTAAGACTAGGTCTAGAACATTTTAGACTGACAACAATACATTTGAAATTGTCAAGAATGTTTTAGTCTTTTTAAAAATTTTCAGACTTTGGTCTAGTACAATTAAGTACTTTTCAGACTTTTTCAGACTGGTCGAGTACAATTCAGCACGATTTAGTACAAAACTATACAATCAGACTTTTGGAAGTTTGTAGTGAGATAAACATGAAAGGCATGATGCATTGAACATAAAATAATGAAGAATTGGATGAAATTGGAACACAAGGCCAATACGGGTTTTGAGTTTTGAAGGGGAATGATAGGTAGAGACGGACAATTTAACCTCCTACAGGGGGTCCTATGGGTTATACTCTTATCTAGACTTACAGCAGAGTAGCGTGCAAGGAACATGGCGCCCCATTAAAAAAACAAAAAACCACGATACACCACTATGTTTTGAGGTCAGGTTTTCCGCATTATAGTTTGACAGCCTGTCAGGATTGCTCCATTTCATCACCTGAGGCGTAACATCCTAGTCACTGTGGGCGAAGCAGCCTAGTTGACACGAGGTCAGGTTTCTGTGTGCTCTTTAACGGACTTTAATTTTATTGACGAGCTTAGCACTGCTGCGGACCTATTCGTCCCTTCACCTCCATGAACCTGATAGGGGTCTACTACAAAGAGATTCCCTCTTAGGTATTATACTAATTTGTTATTTATTGGGACAACTCTTTAGTGGCTCAAAGTTTTCCTGACCAATAAAAAGCAGTATGTACTCTTAGAAGTCCACAATTGCTCCAGAGACAGATATTTGGCCCTTGGTTTTTTTATTCTTCATTAATATATGATTAAATCAACAGCATCAGCAACTAGATAATTTGCTGGTAACCTCTTACTATTAACAAATATCAGAATTAGGCAGGCAGACACTTTACCACAATCAAAATAATCAACAAGAAAAGACAAAAACAAACTGTGTAAAAGGTATATGAAAATCCATCAAGCTGTCTAGGAGGAGCTGTAGATCATGTTTTGCTAAGGGGAATCACAAAAATAATTTTGACCGACTTTTAAAATAGGAGGAGCACATCCCCTTATGGCTCAAAGATAGTGTGAAATTTGGCCTAGATGGATTTTCATAAAAATTTCACACTATCTTTTAGCCATAAGGGGATATAGTGAGGGTGTCCATCCGTCCTTCTGTAACACCAATCTCTGGTCTGCAACTCCAGACCTCGTAAACGCAAATTAGGTGTTTACGAGGTCTGGAGTTGCAGACAAGAGATTGGTGTAACAGAAGGACGGATGGACACAGCAGAAGATATTTCACCCAATAATATTAAAACTTGAAGGTTTTTTTTAACTCAATTTCCTATAATTTATCTGGAGCTCTGATTAGACCCTATGGGAATTTTAATCTTTTTGAACATTTTCCTTAACTACTGTGAGAAAACTGAACCAATTTTAACCAAAGTCCTTTGGTGGCCCTCTTTAAAATCTATGTTTAGTTTTCTGATTGTCATAAAAAAAGGTTGGTAAGATAAAATCAGTATACAATGTATATCCAATAGGTCACTTACTGCCTGTATATTATTAGTTATACAGGCAGTAAGTGACCTAATATGGGCATACCGTTAGCCAGGGGGGTTCGAGGGGTTCGGACAAACCTCCCCTTGAAAACCGACAAGCACTATTAAAAACGACTTTTGCTTTAAAGTATCACGATTAAAGTTGAGATTAAAATTGACAAACACTATTAAAGATAGCTTTCAGTTTGAAGTCTTACTATTAAAGTCAAGATTTTGTTCAGTGTCTAACCCCCCCTAAGAAATTCCTGGCTACGGGCATGCGTAGCCGGGGGGGTTCGAGGGGTTTGCCTTCTCATGGGGTTTTTGATTACATGATTCCCAGGCCATTTTAAAGGTGATTACTTGATTACAAGAGCAAATATTTAATGATTATTTGATTACCAAAGTTTGAATTATTGATTACTTGATTCCAATTGGGAAAAAGTTTTTGATTACATTTCTTAAAAATATATGATTATTTGATTACTTTGGCAAAAAATGCTGATTACTTTATTCCTGGTACCCCCCATGAGGAGGCCCAGGGGTTCGGACGAATCCCCCTTTCAAACCAACATGCACTGTTAAAGTTGATGTTATGGTCCGCAAATAGAACCTCTCTTTGCGAGTCAAACACCCCCCCCCTTTTACAGATTTCTGCCTACAGGCATGATGGGATAGGAATCAAGAAAATAGTGATAAAATCACAATACAATATCTGATGTCATAATAACACAAATGTCACAAAAAAACATCTCTGAATTAAGGCAGATATATGTAAACCATTTTTATTTGAACTAAAAACGAAGAGAAAGATTTGAAGCTAATGAATTTCATGTTTGAAAGTTCGCCATGTTACTGTATAGTAAGATAATCAAGAACGGCAACTCCTGCAGAAGCCCCATATGGGTTATATTCATTTATCCAATGAAATTCCCATATGGCTGTAGGAGGTAAGATAATTAATGATATGTGAGATGTCTTATTTAATATATAAGGTAAAGAGACATCACATATATTATATAAAATATCTTATATACATATTTATTATATACAATGTATCTCATATAGTATGTAATACATGTAATATATCATATATTTTATTTGAGATAAATAAGTATGAAAATGGCATGCCATACAATTTCATGGTTCAGTGACTGAAAATTTTAATTCAAAGTTTCACATTCAAGTCCATTTCTCAGCAAGTGAAAAACCTACTCCTAGGCCATTCATATTTGGTCTTTAGATACATATGTCATATTACTTTGAGCTTCAGTGACTTTTGACTTATTTTCTCAAAGAAAAGTACCTAGGCCGCTCATATTTAGTCTGTAGATACATCTTGGAGGATACACCCTAAACTGACATGTCATTTGATCTTGACCTCAATTTTACACTTCAGTGACTTAGTTTTGATTATTTTTGCATTTAATTTCATTTCTTTTCAACTGCTACAGTTAGACTCTTTGTATTTGCTGTTTATGTTATATATTGGCAGGTAGGAGACTGTCCAATATTTGTCACCAGACATTGATTTCAATTTCTTGGTTGAGAGACTTTCAGCAGATTTTCCGAATAAATTTTGTACAATTTAACATACATTTTTGTATCGTTACAAGTTCATTAAAAAAAGCTTTCAAAGAAATCCCCAACAAATGTTTTGGGTAGGCAGGTTTTTGGGTGTGTAGGAGGGCTTAATAAACGCCCAACAAACAATTTTTTATTAGGGCCCCATTATACCTGCATTCACATTTTGTTATTAAAGTTTTTCTTGATAAATACTTGTCAGTTTGATATTTTTTGCCTGACCTTGACCTCACCTTTTTGATTGAGTGACTTTTGATTTATTTTTGTTACTAATATACCTAAAGCAATGGTACTTGGTTTATAGATGCCTTGATGCATACATTAATAGTTTTCCTTTAACGCCTGACATTGCCCTTAATTTCATGGTTAAGAAACTTTCAAGTTATCTTTATCATTTTATTCATAGACTCGTGATATTTGGTTTACATATATATTGATAAGTTTTGATATGTTCTTGTTATTTTCAAATCTGCTCTTGATCTAAATTTCATGGTTTAGTGATTCATATCATATTTTTATTGCTTTTAGGCTTAAACCAATGATATTAGGGCTGTAGGTAGGTCTTGGTATTTCAATTTATATCTATAAAATATTTATAAATGGAAGCACATTGGTATTTGTTTTTTTACATTTGGTATTGGTAAGGTGTAAGTCTGAGAAGTTTCATTGTTATGTCTGCAAATTGGCTTATTTAGGTGAGACACTTTCTTGTGTCCACACTTGTTTAAAACTTTTTTTCAAATAATCTAACTTTTTCTAAGTTAATTTTCTGTTTTTAAGAACTTTTAATTGCAAAAACTCTTAGGCCCATACTCCCATAAAGGGCATTAAATCCTAAATGGTTCAAAGGACATCATTCTTGTTGATTTTGATAAGCTGAACTCCTTTGTAATGCTAACTCTAATGGTGTTTAAGACATAGAGCAAAAACAGCAAAAATTGTCAAATTTGAAGTTTAAGGGACAACTACTCCTATAAGGGGTTGTCTCACAACTTTGACTCAAATGAGAGTTTTGTACAGCTTTTGATGTGGAAGAAAAGAGGTTGCTTCATATTTCCCATATCTCTTATACTTATTTGAATGTAAGCCAAAAACTGTAGTCTTACCCCCGTTCAATTTTTAGAAATGACAATTTTTTTTTACATATTCAATTTTGAAACACAACTTTTGTGCAGGACATTCTATGGAACAATCAGACCATTTTTGTCTCGCCTGTGAAGCAGAGCGGGACATAGGTGTTACTTTACCGGCGGCGGCGTTAACTTTTAGGGTAAGGTTTTATGAGCACCTCCATATCTCAAGAACTATAAGTCTTAGGTCAATGAAACTTGGTATGCATTTGCCCCAGTAGAAGCTTGAGTACATTTACACCCTCATCTTCTGACCTTGACCTTGATTTTCCGGTTGAGTGACTTTAAATTTCCAATGCATATAATATTAGCAATGTTAAGGTTTTATGAGCACCTCCATATCTCAAGAACTATAAGTCCTAGGTTGATGAAACTTGGTATGCATATACACCAGTAGTAGCTTAGCACAGTTGCATCCCCATTCTTTGACCTTGACCTTGATTTTCCGGTTGAGTGAATTTAACAATTTTTAATGCATACATTGTATAATAGCAATGTTAAGGTTTTATGAGCACCTTCATATCTAAAGAAATATAAGTCCTAGGTTGATGAAACTTGGTATGCATATGCCCCAGTAGTAGCTTGTCACATCTGCATCCCCATCTGTTGACCTTGACCTTGATTTTCTGGTTGAGTGACTTTGACAATTTACAATACATTTAATAGCAATGTTAAGGTTTTATGAACACATTTTGATCTCAGAACATGAAATTACTCATATATAGTGGAAATTACCAATGAATTTTTGTTTCTGATGGTGCCAGCAGGCGAGACATACTTTAGTGTTAACTCCTGTTATTGCATTCTCTTTGGAGTAGAATTTTGAAAAAATATTTATAGATGATGAAAGACGCCAAGTGATAGAAGTAGCTCACCTGGACCAAAAAAAAAGAAAATAAAAAAAATCAAGCCAAGATAACATCTTTCAGCAATATAATATTAAGCCATAGTCAAATTTTTGAAAAATCTTCAACTTCATTGACAGTCTTCGAAATTGGCCACAAGCCATGGCTAGTGAAAATGCTTGAGGGCCTGTAGAAATGGCAACAACAAGCCAATGTTGTCTATACACAATTTTTCAATAATAAGTTGTCAGGCCTGTGGACCAAAAGGACTAAAGCCACGAACCCTCATATTTGGCCCTAAATTGGGGAATTTTTTCAAATTAATTTGTGAGATAAGATTTTTTTGGCCAAGTAGTCTAAAATGATTACTTGTTACAAAACAAAATCAATTTTAAAGTTTTCTGTACTTGTGACGTTGTAATGACGTCATAAAGTGAAGCTAAAATTGAAAATATGCTAATTTAAGCTAAATTTTACAATTTTCCACCTTGTCTTTGGTGAAAATGACCTGGGCGCCACCTCTCGCCCATAAATATTTTTGCTTAAATTTTATAAATACATTATTTTCTTCATATTTCAACAAAAATTTCGATGGGCGAGGGGTGGCGCCACATAGAAAATCACAAAATTGTTACTGTAAAACAAGTCATTTTGGCCAAAAATTGAAAAATGACTGATTTAGGCTATTTTTGAAGGGTTATGGTACTTGAAAATTCATTTATACACCATAATCAAATCCTTTCTCTTTTAACACATACATCAAGCTATACGTACACAAATTTTTGTGTAAAACAAACCAATTTTGATATTTGAGTATTAACAGGGCCAAATATGGGGGTTCGTGGCTCTAGTCCTTTATAGGCTAAGACTGCATTGAAACTTTATAGGTTAAGAGTTGGGGTATAATCTTTAATATTTCAAGTCAGTGTATTTTGTACATTAACAGATGAGCTTGATGAAGAAGAGGAAGAAATTGAAAATGAGGAGGAAGAAATTGAAAATGAGGAGGAAGAAGGAGAAGAGGAATTAGATGAAGAGGAATTCAACAAGCATATCTCAAAGCTAACAACAATCCCACCCAAACCAAAAAGACGAAAAGAGAAAACAATAGAGAAAAGGTCATGGAGTGCTGCTGAGAAATGTATTTTAAACAGTATATTTGAAAGAGAAATTAGACTAGGAAAGGTTCCTGGAAAAAATGACATTGTAAATGCCCAGAGGAAATCCTCATTGTTGGCACCAATTCCATGGACCAAAATTAAATTTGCTGTGTACAACATTATCAAAAAAAGAAAGTGGTAATACATGTACAGTTATTTTAGACTTGATTTGCTAAGTAGATGATAACATACAATGTCACTTTTGTCAGAAATTTTTGACAAATTTACAGAATGTTAAATTGTTCATCAAAATTAGAATTTATCATGTCCTATTCAACTGTAAATTTGACTGTATTGAAGTATTTTTTCGATAGTATTTTACTTCTGCCATCACTTTGGATATTTGTATCGCCTGCGACAAAAGTTGCGGAAGGTGGCAGGTGGTCCTTTACCAGATCTTTAAAATTGATGCTGATCGAAATTTTAACATGGCCACCAGGTTAAATTATGTGTTCTGATTATTGTAAGACGGTAATATACTTAACTCTAAATAGTTTGCAGATTAGAAAATCAAAATGGCAGCCATGTCTCAACTTAGTTTAACATTGTACCTTAAGGGAATTTCATGTTTTGATCTTCTTCTCTGAAATCACTGAACAGATTTCAACCAAACTTGGCAGAAATGTTAGGCAGATGATATACAGCTTATCTAGGCAACTGTATGCCAGGTGAGTGATTACAGTCTCCTCAGAGCCTCTAGTTTAGTTTAAAATCCCTCCAATTTTTACACCATTAAACATCCTAATTATTGACAAACTTGCAAAAGTACTTTCATTTCAAACAATAAAATATTAGAAAAAAGTAATAGAATAAAATTTATGCAGAATTTTAGTCATAAAAGATTTAGAATATTAAATTTATACTTCAAATTTCTTGGTATGTAGTAAATAAACTGTAAATATATACACCATCAATGCAAAAATATATCATTTACAGAGACAAATCAAACTAAATTTTTAAGATTTGCCAAATTTGGGTTACATGATTTTGTTTTGATTACAGTAAAATCCATTCAGCAGTTAGGTTGTTTTGAAACTTCACTTCATAGAATAGGGGTCCCAATTATGAGGACAACTTCTTGGAGTGCATACCCCAACATCTCTGTTTGTTTATGTCCAACTACTATACTTCAGGATTACCTTCAGATTTAAATTTATTTCTGTAAACATTGGATTTTCATGAAAATTTGTAAACCAATATAAGGGCATGAATGTCACTCCCACAGAGGTTTTAGAGTTAAGTTATGCATACCTTTTGCTTATTTCCATGTTTCTTTAAATATTTCTAGATGTTTTTAATGTTAACGGAACCAGATCATCTGACTATCTATATATTTTTATGTGTAATTGGTCAAGCCAATGTAATTTGATTTTTATTTTATTTTGTTAATTATTGTCATCACTTTGCATTGGTTGTCTGTCTATTCTGAATTGACTGCTAACATTTATTTAACATCTGCCCTGAATCTACTTAACAGATTTGCTCCATTGTGTATTAAATATTGGCTGACATGTTTTTGTTTTTTAGCATAATCCTGTTCAAATCATGCTTTCGTAAATAATAGTATATCTAAAAATATATCTTTATATACCTTCAAACCCCAAACATAGATACTGGAATGGATAACTTTGCCATCTATGAACTGGTATCCTGTACATTGATGTAACATCAGTCTGGAATCTTTATTATGTGTCCAGCATCATGTGTATTCATATATTGTTTTGTTTAGCAAAGTTTATATATTGTTTTGTTTAGCAAAGTTTATATACTGTTTTGTTAAGTAAAGTTTATATATTGTTTTGATTTACATATTTTATAAATTGTTTTATTATGCATAGTTATACCCAACCCAAAGAGCCCCTGGAAAAGCCACACTTGTTTATTATATTTTGGTAGATATGTTCAGTCAGCAATTCTACCCTCATTATTGACATCACCTTTTGCAGATTACTATGAAAAAGGGGACATTGAAACTATATGAAAGATATATTTGAATAAATTATAATGTTTAAGAAATAGCCATTTGACTAAAAAAACATTTTTTAAGTCCTTCAGGAGTTTGTATAGTATTCAATATTCCTACTTTAAGTATTTTATGTTAAATGTTTGAAATAGTTTATGAATAAAATAGTATCAGAGAAAGTTATTGTTTGGTTTAGCCAATGGTATGGTGTGAAAGATGCATATAGTGTTTTGACCTGTCTAATGAGATCATTCTGTGGATTGAAATACAAATGACAACAAAGTTCCAGACAATAAATTTTGCTACGCCTGACGCGCGTTTCGTCTATTCAAGACTCATCAGAGGCGCTCTACCAAAAATATTGAAAATGCCAAACACTGTATGAATATGAAGAGCACAGAACAGTATAACCAAAAATACCACACTGGGGAACCAAATTGAAGTTAAAGATGGAGTTTGCAATTTTACTGAAACTTAAAATTATGATAACCCTTGGTAAAGTAATAATTTCTTGTTAGGAGAACCGAAATTTCTAAGTAACTTTTAATTGGTTTGAACTATAGAGTTTTAATTGGTTGAGAATTCATTTCTATACATTAAATGGACAAATACAATAGGTTCGATGGCCATCCTTCTGAATAATAAAAGAATAATAATCAGTTAACCTGATTTTTTAAATCATTTTTAAGAAAAGTTGACATTTCCCCCATGAGCATGGAATTACATATAGAACCTCGGACATTAACTTTACCATTTTCAGATAGAGTCAAAAAGTTTGATCATCTTGTTACATCAACATTTTTCTGTATTTTGCACCATTTCATAAGTATTTAGAAGTTTCTGTTTTCCAAACGAAAAATTACTACTTTATCATTAGAGGAAGAAGTATCAACCTTTTAAGGGGAATTATATTTCAGGAGCTTGAGTCACTAAGCAATCAATGATTTCTTCATCTTGCAATAAATATCAATCTGTATTGCAAAACAATTTTAAAACTTTTAAGAGCCATAACCCCTATAAGGGACTGACCAATTAAGCCTTGGTGTTTTGTATAAAAAATGTGAGATGTGGTATGATTGATTAAGAGACAGCCACCCACTAAAAACAGATAAACTATAACTTCGACAGGTCGCATTACGACCTTCAACAATGGATCAGGGTCCATACTGTAAACGAAACTGTAAAAGGCCCAGCAAAAATACAAAATGTTGCAATATTCATGACATACAAAAATCTACCTAGTTTATTGAAACAGCAAAAAACAAATAACAATAAACAAGCAAACAGCGACAACCACTGAACTACATGTTCCTGGCTTGGGACAGACGTGTAAAATATGTGGCAGGGTTCAACCAGTTAGTGAGCACTCAACCCTCCCCTGACCTGGGACAGTGGTAAACAAAACAACAATGAAACGTACTATAACAAGAGGCTCCCAGGAGCCTGAATCGCTCACCAGATAAAGATGTGACTCAACGGAGGACGTAACTTGACAAGAATGTAGATCTTGATGTGCTCAGCCATATGCAATTTAAATTTATGAAATATCTTGTATATTTGTCAAAAAAGGGCTTAAAAAAGCAAACTTTTGGAAAAAATCCAGGAAAAGGGCAATTACTCCTACGTCAGTTGTTGGATCTTCTTGAAAATTTGAGGGCAGGTAGTTCTTGAGGAAAACTTGTTCCCTACCAAAATTTTGATATCTGTAACCTTTTTCTTCGTCGTCACTTGGCGTCCGTCCGTCTGTCGTCCGTAAACTTTTACAAACGTTAACTCCTCTGTCACCATAAGTCCAATTTCATAAAATGGTGGGGGTTCAATAACGGGCGAGAGGATTAGCTGTAACAGGGGACTAAATTCCAAATAAAATAGTATCAGAGAAAGTATTTGTTTGTTATTCTGCCTCAACGAGTTGCTACATATATGGGTTACTTTGGAACCGTCTGTCGTTTTGCTTCGTCCTGCGTCACCCATTTTAGTTGTCACAAAATTTGCAGTATAAAAATTAGGGAAATTGGTTAAAAGAACCAGGCCTCTTTCCATTCCACAGATTGATGTCCTCGGTTCTTGATTTTGGCACATCTTTTTCTGCATATTTTGGGATTGAATACTTCTTTGGGTTTTTGTCTTCCAAATATTTCGGTTTCAATGCTACTGACGAGAGGTGACTCCTCGAAATAAGCTTATCTAGCATACCTAATTTTCCACCAGCATTAACATGCATTGTGGTACTGTATATTCTGTCACTTTCCTTATAAAATGCATCCATAAAAAAAAGGAGGGAAATGGTGGGGGGTTCAAAGAGTCAACGACGCAAAGGGGAGCAAATGCAAAACAACAAATACTTTAACCATGAGATTTTCAATGAACGTTTAGTAGACCTCACACGCAAGTACTTAGTAGGCCAGAGTCGGTCCCTGGCAAAGAGTATAACAGTTCAGCGAAGCAAACATCCTTCTAGACTCCTCTAGACATAAATGAAACTAAAAGAGTAAATGACACACAACAACAGACATAATACTTATACCTCACTTAAGACAGTTGCGAACCTGCACGGCAGGGTTAAACTAGTTTTATTGGACCCAAGCATTCCTCCTTGCCAATGTGATAAATAAAAAACAATAGTAACTGTAAAATTCTATGAGTGAGAGGGCTGAGCCTTTGTGGAAAACGAACCTGAAAAAAAATACTCGCATAACATGAAGCCACAAAAGACTACTAGCAGTTAACTGACATGCCAGTTCTAACTGACAAAAAAGACTATGTAAATATAACCAAAGGAAGAGGAATCACATGGACTCTTAAAGTTCACACCATCCGAAAACACCTATTTTGTAATTAACAGAAATGATTAAGTACATAAATCACGTACAAATACCATTATAGTATTCCAGGATTTGCTTCTTGCAAAGTGTGTATGTACATGATTCTCCAGTATATAGTCACTTTGTGGGTGTGTATTCTCATTGTGTATGTAGTGACTTTTACGGTGCATATCTCAAATCATAAATGACATTCTATATTTATGTAATCTTTATTATAAAATCGTTGTTTACTCAAGCAACACCAAAGAGAAACGTAGAAACTAACTTTGATGTGTACGAACATGTTTCCATATTTTGTTTTTATGTACAGCAGCGACAGCCGTATTTGGTCCGCAAGTCCGGACTGTTCATAAACGTGGTGTATTAAACTATTCTCATGAAATAATAACACTCACATTACAATATTGCCAACATCGTGAATTAAAATTTCCTACAAAACAGATTAACATTTATGATTACTTTGGATAGGTAGCGTAAGCCTTGGGTTTAGGCTTCATAATTTATAGAATACAATAGAAAATTTCACATAATCTGAAAATCACCTATTTCGTCATTAATCGTAATGATTAGGTAGATAAACCACTTATTCACCAAATATTCGTTTCATATTCGGTTAATTCAGTGATTTGTTACTTGAAAACATTAATGGTAGTCACTTTACAGTGTGTATTTAGAATGTGTATGTAGTGATTCTCCAGTATGTAGTCACTTTGTGGGTGTGTATTCTCATTGTGTATGTAGTGACTTTTACGGTGCATATCTCAAATCATAAATGACATTCTATATTTATGTAAACTTTATTATAAAAGCGTTATTTACTCAAGCAACACCAAAGAGAAACGTAGACACTAACTTTGCGGTGTACGATTAAGTTTCCATATTTTGTTTTCATGTTACCATGAATCTGAATTGTAGAAACGACAATCCGTTTATGGTCCGTAAGTCCGGACTGTTCATAATCGTGGTGTATTGAATTATCATTTGAAGTAATAACACTCACATTACAATATTGCCAACATCGTGAATTAAAATTTCCTACAAAACAGATAAACGTTTATGATTACTTTGGATAGGTAGCGTAAGCCTTGTGTTTAGGCTTCATAATTTATAGAATACAATAGAAAATTTCACATAATCTGAAAATCACATATTTCGTCATTAATCGTAATGATTAGGTACATAAACCACTTATTCACCAAATATCCGTTTCATATTCGGTTAATTCAGTGATTTGTTACTTGAAAACATTAATGGTAGTCACTTTACAGTGTGTATTTAGAATGTGTATGTAGTGATTCTCCAGTATGTAGTCACTTTGTGGGTGTGTATTCTCATTGTGTATGTAGTGACTTTTACGGTGCATATCTCAAATCATAAATGACATTCTATATTTATGTAAACTTTATTATAAAAGCGTTATTTACTCAAGCAACACCAAAGAGAAACGTAGACACTAACTTTGCGGTGTACGATTAAGTTTCCATATTTTGTTTTCATGTTACCATGAATCTGAATTGTAGAAACGAAAATCCGTTTATGGTCCGTAAGTCCGGACTGTTCATAATCGTGGTGTATTGAACTATTCATTTGAAGTAATAACACTCACATTACAATATTGCCAACATCGTGAATTAAAATTTCCTACAAAACAGATAAACATTTATGATTACTTTGGATAGGTAGCGTAAGCCTTGGGTGTATGCTTCATAATTTATAGAATACAATAGAAAATTTCACATAATCTGAAAATCACCTATTTCGTCATTAATCGTAATAATTAGGTACGTAAACCACTTTTTCACAAAATAACCGTTTCATATTCGATAAATTCAGTGATTTGTTACTTGAAAACATTAATGGTAGTCACTTTACAGTGTGTATTCAGAATGTGTATGTAGTGATTCTCCAATATGTAGTCACTTTGTGGGTGTGTATTCTCATTGTGTATGTAGTGACTTTTACGGTGCACATCTCAAATCATAAATGACATTCTATATTTATGTAAACTTTATTATAAAAGCGTTATTTACTCAAGCAATACCAAAGAGAAACGTAGAAACTTACTTTGCGGTGTACGAATATGTTTCCATATTTTGTTTTCATGTTACCATTCTGAATTGTAGTAACGCCAATCCGTTTATGGTCCGTCAGTCCGGACTGTTTATAAACGTGGTGTATCAAACTATTCTATTGAAGTAATAACACTCACATTACAATATTGCCAACATCGTGAAATAAAATTTCTTACAAAACAGCTTAACATTTATGATTACTTTGGACAGGTAGCGTAAGCCTTGGGTTTATGCTTCATAATTTATAGAATACAATACAAAATTTCACATAGTCTGAAAATCACCTATTTCGTCATTAATCGTAATAATTAGGGACATAAACCATTTATTCACGAAATAACCGCTTCATATTCGATAAATTCAGTGATTTGTTACTTGAAAACATTAATGGTAGTCACTTTACAGTGTGTATTCAGAATGTGTATGTAGTGATTCTCCAGTATGTAGTCACTTTGTGGATGTGTATTCTTATTGTGTATGTAGTGACGTTTACGGTGCATATCTCAAATCATAAATGACATTCTATATTTATGTAAACTTTATTATAAAAGCGTTATTTACTCAAGCAACACCAAAGAGAAACGTAGAAACTAACTTTTCGGTGTACGGATATGTTTCCATATTTTGTTTTTATGTACAGTAACGACAGCCGTATATGGTCCGCAAGTCCGGACTGTTCATAAACGTGGTGTATTAAACTATTCTCTTGAAATAATAAAACTCACATTACAATATTGCCAAAATCGTGAAATAAAATTTCCTACAAAACAGCTTAACATTTATGATTACTTTGGATAGGTAGCGTAAGCCTTAGGTTTATGCTTCATAATTTATAGAACACAATAGAAAATTTCACATCATCTGAAAATCACCTATTTCGTCATTAATCGTAATAATTAGGGAAATATATCACTTATTCACAAAACAACCATTTCATATTCGGTAAATTCAGTGATTTGTTACTTGAAAACATTAATGGTAGTCACTTTACAGTGTGTATTCAGAATGTGTATGTAGTGATTCTCCAGTATGTAGTCATTTTGTGGGTGTGTATTCTCATTGTGTATGTAGTGACTTTTACGGTGCATATCTCAAATCATAAATGACATTCTATATTTATGTAAACTTCATTATAAAAGCGTTATTTACTCAAGCAACACCAAAGAGAAAGGTAGAAACTAACTTTTCGGTGTACGGATATGTTTCCATATTTTGTTTTTATGTACAGTAACGACAGCCGTATATGGTCCGCAAGTCCGGACTATTCATAAACGTGGTGTATTAAACTATTCTCATGAAATAATAACTCTCACATTACAATATTGCCAACATCGTGAAATAAAATTTCTTAAAAAACAGCTTAACATTTATGATTACTTTGGATAGGTAGCTAGCGTAAACCTTGGGTTTATGCTTCATAATTTATAGAATACAATAGAAAATTTCACATAATCTGAAAATCACCTATTTCGTCGTTAAACGTAATAATCAGGTACATAAACCACTTATTCACAAAATAACCGTTTCATATTCGGTAAATTCAGTGATTTGTTACTTGAAAACATTAATGGTAGTCACTTACAGTGTGTATTCAGAATGTGAATGTAGTGATTCTCCAATATGTAGTCACTTTGTTGGTGTGTATTTTCGTTGTGTATGTAGTGACTTTTACGGTGCATATCTCAAATCATAAATGACATTCTATATTTATGTAAACTTTATTACAAAGAGTTATTTACTCAAGCAACACCAGAGTGAAACGTAGAAACTAACTTTGCGGTGTACGAATATGTTTCCATATATTTTGTTTTCATGTTACCATTCTGAATTGTAGTAACGGCAATCCGTTTATGGTCCGTCAGTCCGGACTGTTCATAACCGTGGTGTATTAAACTATTCTCTTGAAGTAATAACACTCACATTACAATATTGCCAACATCGTGAATTAAAATTTCATACAAAACAGCTTAACATTTATGATCACTTTGGATAGGAATCTTTGGGTTTATGCTTCATAATTTATAGAATACAATAGAAAATTTCACATAGTCTGAAAATCACCTATTTCGTCATTAATCGTAATAATTAGGGACATAAATCACTCATTCACGAAATAACCGTTTCATATTCGATAAATTCAGTGATTTGTTACTTGAAAACATTAATGGTAGTCACTTTACAGTGTGTATTCAGAATGTGTATGTAGTGATTCTCCAGTATGTAGTCATTTTGTAGGTGTGTATTCTTTTTGTGTATAAAGTGACTTTTACGGTGCATATCTCAAATTATAAATGACATTCTATATTAAGGTAAACTTTATTATAAAATCGTTATTTACTCAAGCAACACCAAAGAAAAACGTAGAAACTAACTTTGAGGTGTACGAATATGTTTCCATATATTTTGTTTTCATGTTACCATTCTGAATTGTAGTAACGACAATCCGTTTATGGTCCGTCAGTCCGGACTGTTCATAACCGTGGTGTATTAAACTATTCTATTGAAGTAATAACACTCATATTACAATATTACCAACATCGTGAAATAAAATTTCCTACAAAACAGCTTAACATTTATGATTACTTTGGATAGGAATCTTTGGGTTTATGCTCCATAATTTATAGAATACAATAGAAAATTTCACATAGTCTGAAAATCACCTATTTCGTCATTAATCGTAATAATTAGGGACATTTATCACTTATTCACGAAACAACCGTTTCATATTCGATAAATTCAGTGATTTGTTACTTGAAAACATTAATGGTAGTCACTTTACAGTGTGTATTCAGAATGTGTATGTAGTGATTCTCCAGTATGTAGTCATTTTGTAGGTGTGTATTCTTATTGTGTATGTAGTGACTTTTACGGTGCATATCTCAAATCATAAATGACATTCTATATTTATGTTAACTTTATTACAAAGAGTTATTTACTCAAGCAACACCAAAGAGAAACGTAGAAACTGAGTTTGAGGTGTACGAATATGATGTTTCCATATTTTGTTTTCATGTTACCATGAATCTGAATTGTAGAAACGACAATCCGTTTATGGTCCGTAAGTCCGGACTGTTCATAAACGTGGTGTATTAAACTAATCTCATGAAATAATAACACTCACATAACAATATTGCCAATATCGTTAAATAAAATTTCCTACAAAACATATTAACATTTATGATTACTTTGGATAGATAGCATAAGCCTTGGGTTTACGCTTCATAATTTAAACAATAGAAAATTTCACATAGTCTAGATCTGAAAATCACCTATTTCCTCATTAATCGTTATAATTTGTTACATAAACCTCTTATTCACAAAACAACCGTTTCATATTTGGTTAATTCAGTGATTTGTTACTTGAAAACATTAATGGTAGTCACTTTACAGTGTGTATTCAGAATGTGTATGTAGTGATTCTCCAGTATGAAGCCACTTCAAAGCCTTATTATTTGAATATCTGCTGTTATCTTTTGAGCTCTTTAAAATGAGGCTGCATCCGTTTATTGTTTGAAATTAAGGTCGTCATTTTACGGTGTGTGTCAGACAGGTAGTGAATACCCCCACATTTTTCTTAAAGTAGTGAGTTCACTGTGTGTATGTCTTAGTGTAGTAACTTTGTTTGGGTAAAACATAAACAGAAATATATACCTTATTGACTTTATTACCCCCACAGGCTCTTTCTTAGCTCTAGATAACCATAATCCACCCTCAACTAGCTGTTACACTCCTTTTAAATAGAGGTAGTCATTTCCCGGGTATTTTTCACATGTAGTGACTTTCACGGGTTTACACGTAAGGGTGTGTGTGTGTGTGTGTGTGTGTTGTGTGTATGTGTGAGTGTGTGGGTGTGTGTGGGTTCTTGGGTGTGTGTGTATGTTTGTTTGTTTTGGGTGTGTGTGTGTGGTGGGAGTATGTGGTTGTTTACTTACCAACTTCTGCTGTGTCCACCTGCGTTCTTCGTTTCTTCACCTTTTTACGTAGCTGTTTGCTTAACAGCTTCAGATCTTCCTTGAACCGAAGTGCTCTGCTGATCTTCTTCCTTATAAAGTTTCCTCTGATAAGGAAGTCAACGAACATTACAAGTGACGATAGATATGACCTTGCTGTACCAGGTGCCATCTATGGAGAAACTCTGTTAGCCATTCATTTACTTTATCGATGTTAAACAGTTCCTCAATCTTTCGGCGTTCCGAAACTTCTCCCCATATCTTCCATGATTGAAGTGAGTGCTGAAAGGCTTCTCTTCTAGATTTCATCATTGGGGCCTTTTGGAGAACCTTGATGAAAGCATTAGTGATTTTGTTGTCAAAGAAATGCTTTTCTTCAACGCTACTTTCATCACTTTCTGACGGTTGGTATTCGTCACTCTCACTACTTTCGCTTCTTTCAGAACTTTCATTGGACTCGGTTTCTTCATGTTGTAGACTCGAGTTTCCTGCATCTTCATCTTCTTCGTAAGCTGGTATATTAATCTGACTATTAGACATTCTCTCATCTTCGTCAGAAGGTATATCATCTTGATTGTTCAAGTTTCTACTGTCTAGATCTTCTTCACTTTCGTCAATGATTATTATTTCCGGTTGTTCAGTTTCAACAGTTTTAACATCATCGTCCGAAATGGTTATCAGCATGTTTTTTCTCTTTCTTTATCTGTTTCGTGATCGTCTTCTTATACTTTTCAATTACCTTTCTCTCGTCGTCTTGGGTTACAGCCTTTGCTTTTCTCATCAACATTTTTATTCTTTGTGATCCTTTCTCAACATTATGTGTTCTAACCAGATGATCTCTCATTCTTTCGACGACCGAGTCACAGTTTTTAAAGGGGCATAATCTGACCACATATCCCCGTCTTGAGATAAGTTTGTTCTCTGGCTGAATTGAAGAAGACAGGCCATGAACTGTTTTGTGGTGTCGCCAAATGTTTTTAATTAGTTTACCACAAGTGTCACACTTTTGTGCTCGTCTAACTCTTGGTTCCTTTGAACATCCAGGAATCGCCTTTGAACATCCAGGAACCGCCTTTGAACATCCAGGAACCGCCTTTGAACATCCAGGAACCGTCTTTGAACGTCCAGGAACCGCCTTTGAATATCCAGGAACCGTCCTTGAACATCCAGGGACCGGTGTACTAGAGCAGTGTACAGAGGCTGGTTGGGTTGGTGCAAATCCATCTACACTTTCTTCACTCATGTCTTGGTCATCGAAAAGGTCATCAGAAGGATCAGTATTTATTTCGGAAAGCTCTGCTTCAAACAGTATCTCATCTTTCCCTCTTTGTTGTGCAGTTTTCTTTCGAAAAAGAGCAACATTTAGCTTTGATACCTTTTTAGAGCCTTTCTTGGTGGTGATGGCGATACATACGATGAGGACGAACTTTGATCCTGAAAAAAGAAAAAAAAACAATTTAATTTTGCTGCGGGAGCTGGTTACACTTTTACGGTAATTTGTAACATTTTTGCGGTAGTTGGTAACCATGTTTGCGGTAATCGGTAACTATTTTGCGGTATCTTGCTTCCGGGTAGGCAATTATCGTTTAAGTGTAACCTTTTACCGTGCCGATAAAGGGTAACTTTTTTGCGGTATTTTGTTCCTTTTTTACGGTAAATGGTTACGGGTAAGTTTCTATCGCATTAAAACGAACATATCCCGCTGCGATATTTGGTAACATAGTTGCCAATCACCGCAAAAGTGTTACACAATCACGCTCGTGAGATGGTAACTTTTTTGCGGTAGTTGGTAATTAAGTTGCGGTAATTGGCAACTTTTATGCGATGTTTGGTAACTAAATTACTTTTCATCGCATAAAAGTAACAACATCACGTTGCGATATTTGGTAACTTATATGCGATAATCTGTTACTTTTCTGCGGTAATGGGTAACCTTTTGGCGATAAAAGGTTCCCTTTTGGCGGTAAATGGTTCCTTTTTGGGGAGACAATTGTGTATTTTAGAAGAATTTTGTATAAGTTTACCGTTGTTATCACTTCATCTATAAAAATCTAATCTTTTTATTGAAATTATGATATGAAGAGAAAGATAAATTACCAGCCTTCAATGTATTGAACAATTAATGAATCTAAATAAAATGAAAGCAGGATAATGTGTATCTTTATTTCACATGATAAAATTGCCTAGCATCAATATAAATCAAAGTTTAAAATTTTCTTACCTTTCTCGCAGACTCTTCTTGTCTTGAACTTCGAGCCTTCTTGGCCTTTCCTTTCCCCCTTCTATCTTCCGTTGGTTTTCTTTTGACTGATCTTCCTCTTCGATCAATGTTCTAAAAGAAATCGTATCAATCTATAATGTTGACAATAAAAACATCCACAAACTTGTAAAGTAACACTAACTGTCTTATAAGGGTTATAATATATTCGTCTTCAGAGTATATCCGTAAATATTCGTTGTCTTTTTTAAAGATTCCTCTTCCACTGATATCATCCAAAAATAATTGGTAATGGAATTTTTTACTAAACTGAAAAAGCACTTTCATCTAATCTCATTTAATCTAATAAATAGAGGACACACACTAATGTTACAAATCCTAAGAAACACAGCAGTACAAAAACGAATGTAAAGATGAATAAACGATTTAAACTGTTTGCTTCTCGTCGCTGTTGTTGAATTTGTCGTGGTACTTCAATTGATACTATATTAGATTCTAAATCGACAGCATATTCCCGAACTTGAACAACATTGCTAAAACGTACACGTTTTGGCATTATGGACTGATGTTAGTTTCAGAGCAAAATACACATAGTACAGATACACAAACACCACACTAAACAATATGACCGGAAAAAATGTAATAATTTTGACACTTTTTTAATTAAAAACTGAAGTGTCAAATTTTTCTGTCAAGTTTTCAAGTTTAACTTGGTAATTTTATATTAAAAGCATCTATAAACAAATACCTTAGATATAAGTTTTGAAAAGTATCTTTCATTTACAGCAAAAAGTTTGAAGATTGACCAAAAAATGATTTATCTACAACAAATTTTGTAAGAGCTTACCTTTTTTAACTGGTCTCGTCGGAATCCACCATGCAAATGACGTATTATCAATTGAAAACTAGGGGTACCCTTTTTTAGAAAACCGTTGGAGACTTCACTAAGTTTATTGTCTCTATACTTATTGAGATGTTTTAAGTTATTATTGTCATTGGCAACCGAATGTCACATATAGATCAAACTTTGATTTGATATTCAAGTTCGGTAGTTTTATTATAACTTTTGTTGAATAATAAAAAAAATGAAATTATTTACTATTGCGGTAATTGGTGCCCTTCATTTAATAGTAAGAAAGGACAACATTACGTATTCTTGTTTAGCACATATTCTTACGTTTTCAACTTTCATATGATATATTGCGATTAAACATTTTTATCTTACAATCATATCACGAAATGGACCAAACAAGGCTTAAAATGCAGACATTTTTCTGCGCATGCGCCAACTCAAAAGAAATAATAAATGTCCGATTTTGAAACCTTTTATTTTGACTATTTCGAGAAAAAAGGTCACTTAAAAAGACTTTTTTGGACATTTCGACATTTCTCTTCAATATTCATAATATTTCAAGTTGTTTACTCCTAACTATCATTAAAAAATAAATTTTTAAAATTGAAGGAATCATAAAAAAAATGACTTGTATTACAGAATTGGGGTACCACTGCTCATTTAGATGCCAAAGTATTTTTATTTTGATGATTTTGATACAAATGATAAAATTCAGTAGCTACTATAATAAGGTTTAAGTATTACTAACAGAAATAATGGCTATCCTCCCAAAATATAGAATATATCAAACCAATCACTTTGATTAGACACATTGAAAAAATAAGAAAAAATGAAAGAAAAAAAATCGGGTTTCATTGGTTTTTTTTATAAATTACCACGCTATATATTAACCTATTTAACAAACAAAACCTGTTTTGAGAATGATATATGCATACCTTGCGACTCTGATAGGTGTACAGGCGCTATTTTTCAATTCATTCGACTATGACGGTTGAAAAACAGAACTAATTTTAGTTGTTTTTTCACCAAAACGGTATTTGGTAACTCAGTTTAAAGCACAATCATTACAAGAATGCAGTAGCTATCAACTTAGCTCTTCGCCGCCTTCCAGCTACTGCTATTGATCACTCAACGATACCTCATTTTTAAAGACTGGTTGAAATATACAAAAGTTAATACGAAATGATGACACTATACCATTATGCGGGAATTGGTGCCCATTTTATTCCGTTTTTGTCCTGCCATTCTTTTTGTTTTTAACCGATTTCAATGAAACTTTGTACAAATGTTACTTAGGTCAATGCCCCAATGCCTACCAAGTTTCATTAAATTTTATCAAGAGAGAAAAATGTTGTCATACATAGCATAAATTAGGCTGAAAAAGGATTCAAGCTTTAGGTAAGGGCGTACCCCACAAGGAGGCAAGAACCTGGATGGTCCAAAAATGAAGGGGGGATCTTTAATCTTTTAGGGGGGGTAGAGGAGGAGTAGGTGGACCTTAATAGGGCTCATTTAGAGAAATCTAAATCAATTTTCAGAAGTTAAATGATTTGATCGGAAATGCTAATCCTCTGCGGTAAAGGTAGGTTACCAATATCTCTTAAACAGAAAGAGGGAAAGATATCGAATTAGGGTTGGTAGGGGTTCTTAGGGGGGTTCAACTCTACAAACCAAACCCCCTTTTAACCCTGTTTTACTTCATGTGCTAATTGACTGGTACCCTTGACTACCGCAATGGCACCCCACTGGTAAGGGTAAGTTAGAACGCAAAATTAGGGTTAGGGGTTAGCATAAAAACATACAATTAGCGTTAAAATTGATATTTAAAATATATTAGGGTTAGGGTTATTACAAAAGCATACAATAAGGGTTAGGGTTAGCATTTTAGACAAAATTACGGTTAGTACAAGAATTTACCATTAGGGTTAGTAAAAACACAATATTAGGGTTAGGGGTAAGCATAAATTCATACATTAAGCGTTAAGGTTGGAATTAAAATATACATTTAGGCTTAGGGTTATTGAAAAAAAACATTCATTCAGAATTAGGAATAATGTAAAACCTACAATTAGGGTTAGGGTTAAGTATAAAAAGATACATTTATGGCTAGTGTTAGGGTTAGGGTTTATAGTTGAGTTAGGGTTAGGGTTAGGGTTTAGGGTTAGGGTTAGGGATAGGGTTAGTACAAAATTTGCAATTAGAAATAGTGTTAGTGAATACGCAAAATTAGGGTAGTGGTCGGTGTAAAACACCGTATAAGGGATAAGGGTTAGCATAAAAACAATTAATGATACAATTATGGTTAGTACAAGAACATACCATTAGGGTTAGTGAAAACACAATTTAGGGTTACGGTTATTACAAAAGCATACAATAAGGGTTAGGGTTAGCATTTTAGATACAATTACGGTTAGTACAAGAATTTACCATTAGGGTTAGTAAAAACACAATATTAGGGTTACGGGTAAGCATAAATTCATACATTAAGCGTTAAGGTTGGAATTAAAATATACATTTAGGCTTAGGGTCATTAAAAAAAAACATACAATTAGGGTAAGGGTGAATGTAAAACCTACAATTAGGGTTAGGGTTAATGTAAAACCTACAATTAGGGTTAGGGTTTAGTATAAAAAGATACATTTTTCGTTACGGTAAGTCAAAAACTTGAAATTAGGGTTAGGATTAGTGAAAACGCAAAATTAGGGTAGGAGTAGGTGTAAAAACACACTATTAGGGATAGGGGTTAGCATAAAAACATACAATTAGTGTTGACGTTGGTATTAAAATTTATATTTAGGGTTACGTTTATAACAAAAACATACAATTAGGGTAAGGCTTAGTGAAGGTTGATATTTAAAAAAATGGGTTAGGGTTATTACAAAATCATACAATTAGGGTTAGGGTTACCAATATCGGTTAGGTCAAGAACATACCATTAGGGTAAGGGTTAATGAAAACACAAAATTAGGGTTAGGGGCAGGCATAAAAACATACATTAAGCGTTAAGGTTGGAATTAAAATATATATTTTGGGTAAGGGTTATTACAAGAACATACAATTAGGGCAAGGGTTAGTTAAAACGCAAAATTAGGGTTAGGGGTTAGCATAAAAATATACAATTAGCGTGAAAATTGATATTTAAAGTAAAGGTTGGAATTAAAATATATATTTAGGCTTAGGGTTATTGATAAAAATCATACCATTAGGGTAAAGGTTAATGTAAAACCTACAATTAGGGTTAGGGTTAATGTAAAACACAAAATTAGGGTTAGGGGTAGGCATAAAAACATACATTTAGCGTTAAGGATGGAATTAAAATATATTTTATGGGTAATGGTTATTGAAAAATAACATTCATTTAGAATTAGGAATAATGTAAAACCTACAATTAGGGTTAGGGTTAAGTATAAAAAGATGCATTTATGGCTAGTGTTAGGGTTAGGGTTTATAGTTGAGTTAGGGTTAGGGTTAGGGTTAGGGATAGGGTTAGTACAAAATTTGCAATTAGAAATAGTGTTAGTGAATACGCAAAATTAGGGTAGTGGTCGGTGTAAAACACCGTATAAGGGATAAGGGTTAGCATAAAAACAATTAATGATACAATTATGGTTAGTACAAGAACATACCATTAGGGTTAGTGAAAACACAATTTAAGGGTTAGGGGTAAGCATAAAGTCATACATTAAGCGTTAAGGTTGGAATTAAAATATATATTTAGGCTTAGGGTTATTGGAAAAAAAACGTACAATTAGGGTAAGGGTGAATGTAAAACCTACAATTAGGGTTTGGGTTAATGTAAAACCTACAATTAGGAATAGGTTTTAGTATAAAAAGATACATTTTTGGCTACGGTAAGTAAAAAAAACTTGAAATTAGGGTAAGGGTTAGTGAAAACGCAAAATTAGGGTAGGGGTAGGTGTAAAACACACTATTAGGGATAGGGGTTAGCATAAAAACATAATTAGTGTTGACGTTGGTATCAAAATATATATTTAGGGTTACGTTTATTACAAAAACATACAATTAGGGTAAGGCTTAGTGAAGGTTGATATTTAAAAAAATGGGTTAGGGTTATTACAAATCATACAATTAGGGTTAGGGTTACCAATATCGGTTAGGTCAAGAACATACCATTAGGGTAAGGGTTAATGAAAACAAAATTAGGGTTAGGGGCAGGCATAAAAACATACATTAAGCGTTAAGGTTGGAATTAAAATATAAATTTAGGGTTAGGGTTATTACAAAAGCATACAATAAGGGTTAGGGTTAGCATTTTAGATACAATAAGGGTTAGGGTTAGCATTTTAGATACAATTACGGTTAGTACAAGAATTTACCATTAGGGTAAGTAAAAACACAATATTAGGGTTAGGGGTAAGCATAAATTCATACATTAAGCGTTAAGGTTGGAATCAAAATATATATTTAGGCTTAGGGTTATTGATAAAAATCATACCATTAGGGTAAAGGTTAATGTAAAACCTACAATTAGGGTTTGGGTTAATGTAAAACCTACAATTAGGGTTTGGGTTAATGTAAAACCTACAATTAGGGTTAGGGTTTAGTATAAAAAGATACATTTTTGGCTACGGTAAGTAAAAAAACTTGAAATTAGGGTTAGGGTTAGTGAAAACGCAAAATTAGGGTAGGGGTAAGTGTAAAACACACTATTAGGGATAGGGGTTAGCATAAAAACATACAATTAGTGTTGACGTTGGTATTAGAATATATATTTAGGGTTACGTTTATTACAAAAACATACAATTAGGGTAAGGCTTAGTGAAGGTTGATATTTAAAAAAATGGGTTAGGGTTATTACAAAATCATACAATTAGGGTTAGGGTTACCAATATCGGTTAGGTCAAGAACATACCATTAGGGTTAGGGTTAATGAAAACACAAAATTAGGGATAGGGGTAGGCATAAAAACATACATTAAGCGTTAAGGTTGGAATTAAAATATATATTTAGGGTTAGGGTTATTGCAAGAACATACAATTAGGGCAAGGGTAAGTTAAAACGCAAAATTAGGGTTAAGGGTTAGCATAAAAACATACAATTAGCGTTAAAATTGATATTTAAAATATATAAGGGTGAGGGTTATTACAAAAGCATACAATAAGGGTTAGGGTTAGCATTTTAGATACAATTACGGTTAGTACAAGAACATACCATTAGGGTTAGTGAAAACACAATATAAGGGTTAGGGGTAAGCATAAAGTCATACATTAAGCGTTAAGGTTGGAATTAAAATATATATTTAGGCTTAGGGTTTTTGAAAAAAAAAACCGTACAATTAGGGTAAGGGTGAATGTAAAACCTACAATTAGGGTTTGGGTTAATGTAAAACCTACAATTAGGGTTAGGGTTTAGTATAAAAAGATACATTTTTGGCTACGGTAAGTAAAAAAACTTGAAATTAGGGTAAGGGTTAGCGAAAACCTAAAATTAGGGTAGGGGTAGGTGTAAAACACACTATTAGGGATAGGGGTTAGCATAAAAACATACAATTAGTGTTGACGGTGGTATTAAAATATATATTTAGGGTTACGTTTATTACAAAAACATACAATTAGGGTAAGGCTTAGTGAAGGTTGATATTTAAAAAAATGGGTTAGGGTTATTACAAAATCATACAATTAGGGTTAGGGTTACCAATATCGGTTAGGTCAAGAACATACCATTAGGGTTAGCGTTAATGAAAACACAAAATTAGGGTTAGGGGCAGGCATAAAAACATACATTAAGCGTTAAGGTTGGAATTAAAATATATATTTAGGGTAAGGGTTATTACAAGAACATACCATTAGGGTAAGTGAAAACACAATGTAATGGTAAGGGGTAAGCAGAAAGTCATACATTAAGCGTTAAGGTTGGAATTAAAATATATATTTAGGCTTAGGGTTATTGATAAAAATCATACCATTAGGGTAAAGGTTAATGTAAAACCTACAATTAGGGTTAGGGTTAATGTAAAACACAAAATTAGGGTTAGGGGTAGGCATAAAAACATACATTTAGCGTTAAGGATGGAATTAAAATATATTTTATGGGTAATGGTTATTGAAAAATAACATTCATTTAGAATTAGGACTAATGTAAAACCTACAATTAGGGTTAGGGTTAAGTATAAAAAGATGCATTTATGGCTAGTGTTAGGGTTAGGGTTTATAGTTGAGTTAGGGTTAGGGTTAGGGTTTAGGGTTAGGGTTAGGGATAGGGTTAGTACAAAATTTGCAATTAGAAATAGTGTTAGTGAATACGCAAAATTAGGGTAGTGGTCGGTGTAAAACACCGTATAAGGGATAAGGGTTAGCATAAAAACAATTAATGATACAATTATGGTTAGTACAAGAACATACCATTAGGGTTAGTGAAAACACAATTTAAGGGTTAGGGGTAAGCATAAAGTCATACATTAAGCGTTAAGGTTGGATTTAAAATATATATTTAGGCTTAGGGTTATTGGAAAAAAAAACCGTACAATTAGGGTAAGGGTGAATGTAAAACCTACAATTAGGGTTTGGGTTAATGTAAAACCTACAATTAGGAATAGGGTTTAGTATAAAAAGATACATTTTTGGCTACGGTAAGTAAAAAAAACTTGAAATTAGGGTAAGGGTTAGTGAAAACGCAAAATTAGGGTAGGGGTAGGTGTAAAACACACTATTAGAGATAGGGGTTAGCATAAAAACATAATTAGTGTTGACGTTGGTATCAAAATATATATTTAGGGTTACGTTTATTACAAAAACATACAATTAGGGTAAGGCTTAGTGAAGGTTGATATTTAAAAAAATGGGTTAGGGTTATTACAAATCATACAATTAGGGTTAGGGTTACCAATATCGGTTAGGTCAAGAACATACCATTAGGGTAAGGGTTAATGAAAACACAAAATTAGGGTTAGGGGCAGGCATAAAAACATACATTAAGCGTTAAGGTTGGAATTCAAATATAAATTTAGGGTTAGGGTTATTACAAAAGCATACAATAAGGGTTAGGGTTAGCATTTTAGATACAATAAGGGTTAGGGTTAGCATTTTAGATACAATTACGGTTAGTACAAGAATTTACCATTAGGGTTAGTAAAAACACAATATTAGGGTTAGGGGTAAGCATAAATTCATACATTAAGCGTTAAGGTTGGAATCAAAATATATATTTAGGCTTAGGGTTATTGATAAAAATCATACCATTAGGGTAAAGGTTAATGTAAAACCTACAATTAGGGTAAGGGTTAATGTAAAACACAAAATTAGGGTTAGGGGTAGGCATAAAAACATACATTTAGCGTTAAGGATGGAATTAAAATATATTTTTAGGGTTAGGGTTATTGAAAAAAAACATTCATTTAGAATTAGGAATAATGTAAAACCTACAATTAGGCTTAGGGTTAAGTATAAAAAGATACATTTATGGCTAGTGTTAGGGTTAGGGTTTATAGTTGAGTTAGGGTTAGGGTTAGGGTTTAGGGTTAGGATTAGGGATAGGGTTAGTACAAAATTTGCAATTAGAAATAGTGTTAGTGAATACGCAAAATTAGGGTAGTGGTCGGTGTAAAACACCGTATAAGGGATAAGGGTTAGCATAAAAACAATTAATGATACAATTATGGTTAGTACAAGAACATACCATTAGGGTTAGTGAAAACACAATATAAGGGTTAGGGGTAAGCATAAAGTCATACATTAAGCGTTAAGGTTGGTATTAAAATATATATTTAGGCTTAGGGTTTTTGAAAAAAAAAAAACCGTACAATTAGGGTAAGGGTGAATGTAAAACCTACAATTAGGGTTTGGGTTAATGTAAAACCTACAATTAGGGTTAGGGTTTAGTATAAAAAGATACATTGTTGGCTACGGTAAGTAAAAAAACTTGAAATTAGGGTAAGGGTTAGCGAAAACGCAAAATTAGGGTAGGGGTAGGTGTAAAACACACTATTAGGGATAGGGGTTAGCATAAAAACATACAATTAGTGTTGACGTTGGTATTAAAATATATATTTAGGGTTACGTTTATTACAAAAACATACAATTAGGGTAAGGCTTAGTGAAGGTTGATATTTAAAAAAATGGGTTAGGGTTATTACAAAATCATACAATTAGGGTTAGGGTTACCAATATCGGTTAGGTCAAGAACATACCATTAGGGTTAGCGTTAATGAAAACACAAAATTAGGGTTAGGGGCAGGCATAAAAACATACATTAAGCGTTAAGGTTGGAATTAAAATATATATTTAGGGTTAGGGTTATTACAAGAACATACCATTAGGGTAAGTGAAAACACAATGTAATGGTAAGGGGTAAGCAGAAAGTCATACATTAAGCGTTAAGGTTGGAATTAAAATATATATTAAGGCTTAGGGTTATTGATTAAAATCATACAATTAGGGTAAGGGTTAATGTAAAACCTTCAATTAGGGTTAGGGTTAATGTACAACACAAAACTAGGGTTAGGGGTAGCCATAACAACATACATTTAGCGTTAAGGATGGAATTAAAATATATTTTATGGGTAATGGTTATTGAAAAATAACATTCATTTAGAATTAGGAATAATGTAAAACCTACAATTAGGGTTAGGGTTAAGTATAAAAAGATGCATTTATGGCTAGTGTTAGGGTTAGGGTTTATAGTTGAGTTAGGGTTAGGGTTAGGGTTTAGGGTTAGGGTTAGGGATAGGGTTAGTACAAAATTTGCAATTAGAAATAGTGTTCGTGAATACGCAAAATTAGGGTAGTGGTCGGTGTACAACACCGTATAAGGGATAAGGGTTAGCATAAAAACAATTAATGATACAATTATGGTTAGTACAAGAACATACCATTAGGGTTAGTGAAAACACAATATTAGGGTTACGGGTAAGCATAAATTCATACATTAAGCGTTAAGGTTGGAATTAAAATATACATTTAGGCTTAGGGTTATTAAAAAAAAACATACAATTAGGGTAAGGGTGAATGTAAAACCTACAATTAGGGTTAGGATTAATGTAAAACCTACAATTAGGGTTAGGGTTTAGTATAAAAAGATACATTTTTCGTTACGGTAAGTCAAAAACTTGAAATTAGGGTTAGGATTAGTGAAAACGCAAAATTAGGGTAGGAGTAGGTGTAAAAACACACTATTAGGGATAGGGGTTAGCATAAAAACATACAATTAGTGTTGACGTTGGTATTAAAATTTATATTTAGGGTTACGTTTATAACAAAAACATACAATTAGGGTAAGGCTTAGTGAAGGTTGATATTTAAAAAAATGGGTTAGGGTTATTACAAAATCATACAATTAGGGTTAGGGTTACCAATATCGGTTAGGTCAAGAACATACCATTAGGGTAAGGGTTAATGAAAACACAAAATTAGGGTTAGGGGCAGGCATAAAAACATACATTAAGCGTTAAGGTTGGAATTAAAATATATATTTTGGGTAAGGGTTATTACAAGAACATACAATTAGGGCAAGGGTTAGTTAAAACGCAAAATTAGGGTTAGGGGTTAGCATAAAAATATACAATTAGCGTGAAAATTGATATTTAAAGTAAAGGTTGGAATTAAAATATATATTTAGGCTTAGGGTTATTGATAAAAATCATACCATTAGGGTAAAGGTTAATGTAAAACCTACAATTAGGGTTAGGGTTAATGTAAAACACAAAATTAGGGTTAGGGGTAGGCATAAAAACATACATTTAGCGTTAAGGATGGAATTAAAATATATTTTATGGGTAATGGTTATTGAAAAATAACATTCATTTAGAATTAGGAATAATGTAAAACCTACAATTAGGGTTAGGGTTAAGTATAAAAAGATGCATTTATGGCTAGTGTTAGGGTTAGGGTTTATAGTTGAGTTAGGGTTAGGGTTAAGGTTTAGGGTTAGGGTTAGGGATAGGGTTAGTACAAAATTTGCAATTAGAAATAGTGTTAGTGAATACGCAAAATTAGGGTAGTGGTCGGTGTAAAACACCGTATAAGGGATAAGGGTTAGCATAAAAACAATTAATGATACAATTATGGTTAGTACAAGAACATACCATTAGGGTTAGTGAAAACACAATTTAAGGGTTAGGGGTAAGCATAAAGTCATACATTAAGCGTTAAGGTTGGAATTAAAATATATATTTAGGCTTAGGGTTATTGGAAAAAAAACCGTGCAATTAGGGTAAGGGTAAATGTAAAACCTACAATTAGGGTTTGGGTTAATGTAAAACCTACAATTAGGAATAGGGTTTAGTATAAAAAAATACATTTTTGGCTACGGTAAGTAAAAAAACTTGAAATTAGGGTAAGGGTTAGTGAAAACGCAAAATTAGGGTAGGGGTAGGTGCAAAACACACTATTAGGGATAGGGGTTAGCATAAAAACATAATTAGTGTTGACGTTGGTATCAAAATATATATTTAGGGTTACGTTTATTACAAAAACATACAATTAGGGTAAGGCTTAGTGAAGGTTGATATTTAAAAAAATGGGTTAGGGTTATTACAAATCATACAATTAGGGTTAGGGTTACCAATATCGGTTAGGTCAAGAACATACCATTAGGGTAAGGGTTAATGAAAACAAAATTAGGGTTAGGGGCAGGCATAAAAACATACATTAAGCGTTAAGGTTGGAATTCAAATATAAATTTAGGGTTAGGGTTATTACAAAAGCATACAATAAGGGTTAGGGTTAGCATTTTAGATACAATAAGGGTTAGGGTTAGCATTTTAGATACAATTACGGTTAGTACAAGAATTAACCATTAGGGTTAGTAAAAACCATTAGGGTTAGTAAAAACACAATATTAGGGTTAGGGGTAAGCATAAATTCATACATTAAGCGTTAAGGTTGGAATCAAAATATATATTTAGGCTTAGGGTTATTGATAAAAATCATACCATTAGGGTAAAGGTTAATGTAAAACCTACAATTAGGGTAAGGGTTAATGTAAAACACAAAATTAGGGTTAGGGGTAGGCATAAAAACATACATTTAGCGTTAAGGATGGAATTAAAATATATTTTTAGGGTTAGGGTTATTGAAAAAAAACATTCATTTAGAATTAGGAATAATGTAAAACCTACAATTAGGCTTAGGGTTAAGTATAAAAAGATACATTTATGGCTAGTGTTAGGGTTAGGGTTTATAGTTGAGTTAGGGTTAGGGTTAGGGTTTAGGGTTAGGGTTAGGGATAGGGTTAGTACAAAATTTGCAATTAGAAATAGTGTTAGTGAATACGCAAAATTAGGGTAGTGGTCGGTGTAAAACACCGTATAAGGGATAAGGGTTAGCATAAAAACAATTAATGATACAATTATGGTTAGTACAAGAACATACCATTAGGGTTAGTGAAAACACAATATAAGGGTTAGGGGTAAGCATAAAGTCATACATTAAGCGTTAAGGTTGGAATTAAAATATATATTTAGGCTTAGGGTTTTTGAAAAAAAAACCGTACAATTAGGGTAAGGGTGAATGTAAAACCTACAATTAGGGTTTGGGTTAATGTAAAACCTACAATTAGGGTTAGGGTTTAGTATAAAAAGATACATTGTTGGCTACGGTAAGTAAAAAAACTTGAAATTAGGGTAAGGGTTAGCGAAAACGCAAAATTAGGGTAGGGGTAGGTGTAAAACACACTATTAGGGATAGGGGTTAGCATAAAAACATACAATTAGTGTTGACGTTGGTATTAAAAAATATATTTAGGGTTACATTTATTACAAAAACATACAATTAGGGTAAGGCTTAGTGAAGGTTGATATTTAAAAAAATGGGTTAGGGTTATTACAAAATCATACAATTAGGGTTAGGGTTACCAATATCGGTTAGGTCAAGAACATACCATTAGGGTTAGCGTTAATGAAAACACAAAATTAGGGTTAGGGGCAGGCATAAAAACATACATTAAGCGTTAAGGTTGGAATTAAAATATATATTTAGGGTTAGGGTTATTACAAGAACATACCATTAGGGTAAGTGAAAACACAATGTAATGGTAAGGGGTAAGCAGAAAGTCATACATTAAGCGTTAAGGTTGGAATTAAAATATATATTTAGGCTTAGGGTTATTGATAAAAATCATACAATTAGGGTAAGGGTTAATGTAAAACCTTCAATTAGGGTTAGGGTTAATGTACAACACAAAACTAGGGTTAGGGGTAGCCATAACAACATATATTTAGCGTTAAGGATGGAATTAAAATATATTTTATGGGTAATGGTTATTGAAAAATAACATTCATTTAGAATTAGGAATAATGTAAAACCTACAATTAGGGTTAGGGTTAAGTATAAAAAGATGCATTTATGGCTAGTGTTAGGGTTAGGGTTTATAGTTGAGTTAGGGTTAGGGTTAGGGTTTAGGGTTAGGGTTAGGGATAGGGTTAGTACAAAATTTGCAATTAGAAATAGTGTTCGTGAATACGCAAAATTAGGGTAGTGGTCGGTGTAAAACACCGTATAAGGGATAAGGGTTAGCATAAAAACAATTAATGATACAATTATGGTTAGTACAAGAACATACCATTAGGGTTAGTGAAAACACAATTTAAGGGTTAGGGGTAAGCATAAATTCATACATTAAGCGTTAAGGTTGGAATTAAAATATATATTTAGGCTTAGGGTTATTGAAAAAAAACCCGTACAATTAGGGTAAGGGTGAATGTAAAACCTACAATTAGGGTTTGGGTTAATGTAAAACCTACAATTAGGGTTAGGGTTTAGTATAAAAAGATACATTTTTTGCTACGGTAAGTAAAAACACTTGAAATTAGTGTAAGGGTTAGTGAAAACGCAAAATTAGGGTAGGGGTAGGTGTAAAACACACTATTAGGGATAGGGGTTAGCATAAAAACATAATTAGTGTTGACGTTGGTATCAAAATATATATTTAGGGTTACGTTTATTACAAAAACATACAATTAGGGTAAGGCTTAGTGAAGGTTGATATTTAAAAAAATGGGTTAGGGTTATTACAAAATCATACAATTAGGGTTGGGGTTACCAATATCGGTTAGGTCAAGAACATACCATTAGGGTTAGCGTTAATGAAAACACAAAATTAGGGTTAGGGGCAGGCATAAAAACATACATTAAGCGTTAAGGTTGGAATTAAAATATATATTTAGGGTTATGGTTATTGCAAGAACATACAATTAGGGCAAGGGTAAGTTAAAACGCAAAATTAGGGTTAAGGGTTAGCATAAAAACATACAATTAGCGTTAAAATTGATATTTAAAATATATTAGGGTGAGGGTTATTACAAAAGCATACAATAAGGGTTAGGGTTAGCATTTTAGATACAATTACGGTTAGTACAAGAACATACCATTAGGGTTAGTGAAAACACAATGTAATGGTAAGGGGTAAGCATAAATTCATACATTAAGCGTTAAGGTTGGAATTAAAATATACATTTAGGCTTGGGGTTATTGAAAAAAAAACATACAATTAGGGTAAGGGCGAATGTAAAACCTACAATTAGGGTTAGGGTTAATGTAAAACCTACAATTAGGGTTAGGGTTTAGTATAAAAAGATACATTTGTCGTTACGGTAAGTCAAAAACTTGAAATTAGGGTTAGGATTAGTGAAAACGCAAAATAAGGGTAGGGGTAGGTGTAAAAACACACTATTAGGGATAGGGGTTAGCATAAAAACATACAATTAGTGTTGACGTTGGTATTAAAATTTATATTTAGGGTTACGTTTATAACAAAAACATACAATTAGGGTAAGGCTTAGAGAAAGTTGATATTTAAAATAAAAAGCTACGCCGAGCGCAGCATGATACGACCGCAACAAGATGAACCCTGTACATTGGAGGCCCAATATGGATAGTCTATTGCTTTGGTCACATGCAGCCCATGGTGGACTTACAAATCTTTTTTACACATGCATCCTATGGTGGACTTTAAAATGCATATTTGACACATATATATTTACAAAAACATTTAATAGAAAAAAAATCTTATTTCTAAATTCATTAACATTTTTGACACAATTTAGCCCCTTTTGGCCCTTTTTTTTAAAAAAGGTTAGGACCACAAACCCCAAATGAAATAACAAGCTTCCTTCAGTGTATATAATCATCATATTTAAACTTCATAACAATTGGCTGGCCCACTACAGCTAAATTTCTTGTGTAAAACCATTTGCCTTGACCAACTTTTAAAAATGGCGTTTTTTGCCCCTTTGACCCCTAATTTCTCAAAAACCGTAAGAGATATTGCAAATCTGATTGAAAAATGCAGGCAGGGATTTTCACAAGGATTCCAATGAAATAAAGATTTTGAAAATCGGACCACAAATCAAAAAGTTGATTTTTTGGGTGTGGCCCGTCTTTGGCCCCCTGTAGCAATGTAACTGTTCAATAAACATCAAAACCATTGACACATTTTGTTGACAGAATTTAATGAGGAATTCAATAAAAAAAAGAATTTTTAAAATCTATCGAATAATAAACATTCTACAACAGTTTTGTCAATACACCCGTTTTAGCCCTTTTTGGCCCTTTTTTCCAAAACGGTAAGGACCACCAACCCCAAATACAATAGGAACCTTCCCCTAGTGGTTACAAACAACATATCAAAACTTCATAACAATTGGCTAGCCCAGTACAACTAAATTTTTGGTATAACATTATTTGCCTTGACAAACTTTTAAAAATGGTGTTTTTGGCCCCTCTGACCCCTAATTTCTCAAAAACCGTAAGAGATATTGCAAATCTGATTGAAAAATGCAGGCAGGGATTTTCACAAGGATTCCAATGAAAAAAAGATTTTGAAAATCGGACCACAAATAAAAAAGTCATTTTTTTTGGGTGTGGCCCCTTTTCAACCCCCTGTAGCAATGTAACGGTTCAATATACATCAAAACCATTGACACATTTTGTTGACAGAATTTAATGAGGAATTCAATAAAAAAAGAATTTTCAAAATCTATTGAATAATAAACATTCTACAACAGTTTTGTCAATACACCCAATTTAGCCCCTTTTGGCCCTTTTTTCCAAAACGGTAAGGGCCACCAACCCCAAATACAATAGGAACCTTCCTCTAGTGGTTACAAACATCATATTAAAATTTCATAACAATTGGTTAATATTTACTTAAGTTATTGCACGGAAACCAAATGTCCCCAGACGACGACGACAACGACGACGACGACAACGACGACGACATCGCCATAACATTATACGATCGCAAAAATTTGCGGTCGTATAAAAATGGGTGAGGGTTATTACAAAATCATACAATTAGGGTTAGGGTTACCAATATCGGTTAGGTCAAGAACATACCATTAGGGTAAGGGTTAATGAAAACACAAAATTAGGGTTAGAGGCAGGCATAAAAACATACATTAAGCGTTAAGGTTGGAGTTTAAATATATATTTTGGGTTAGGGTTATTACAAGAACATACAATTAGGGCAAGGATTAGTTAAAACGCAAAATTAGGGTTAGGGGTTAGCATAAAAATATACAATTAGCGTGAAAATTGATATTTAAAGTAAAGGTTGGAATTAAAATATATATTTAGGCTTAGGGTTATTGATAAAAATCATACCATTAGGGTAAAGGTTAATGTAAAACCTACAATTAGGGTTAGGGTTAATGTAAAACACAAAATTAGGGTTAGGGGTAGGCATAAAAACATACATTTAGCGTTAAGGATGGAATTAAAATATATTTTTAGGGTTAGGGTTATTGAAAAAAAAAACATTCATTTAGAATTAGGAATAATGTAAAACCTACACTTAGGGTTATGGTTAAGTATAAAAAGATACATTTATGGCTAGTGTTAGGGTTAGGGTTTATAGTTGAGTTAGGGTTAGGGTTTAGGGTTAGGGTTAGGGATAGGGTTAGTACAAAATTTGCAATTAGAAATAGTGTTTGTGAATACGCAAAATTAGGTTAGTGGTCGGTGTAAAACACCGTATAAGGGATAAGGGTTAGCATAAAAACAATTAATGATACAATTATGATTAGTACAAGAACATACCATTAGGGTTAGTGAATTTAAGGGTTAGGGGTAAGCATAAAGTCATACATTAAGCGTTAAGGTTGGAATTAAAATATATATTTAGGCTTAGGGTTATTGAAAAAAAAACCGTACAATTAGGGTAAGGGTAAGTTAAAACGCAAAATTAGGATTAGGGGTTAGCATAAAAACATACAATTAGCGTTGAAATTGATATTTAAAATATATTAGGGTTAGGGTTATTACAAAAGCATACAATAAGGGTTAGGGTTAGCATTTTAGATACAATTACGGTTAGTACAAGAATTTACCATTAGGGTTAGTAAAAACACAATATTAGGGTTACGGGTAAGCATTAATTCATACATTAAGCGTTAAGGTTGGAATTAAAATATACATTTAGGCTTAGGGTTATTAAAAAAAACATACAATTAGGGTAAGGGTGAATGTAAAACCTACAATTAGGGTTTGGGTTAATGTAAAACCTACAATTAGGGTTAGGGTTTAGTATAAAAAGATACATTTTTGGCTACGGTAAGTAAAAAAACTTGAAATTAGGGTTAGGGTTAGTGAAAACGCAAAATTAGGGTAGGGGTAAGTGTAAAACACACTATTAGGGATAGGGGTTAGCATAAAAACATACAATTAGTGTTGACGTTGGTATTAGAATATATATTTAGGGTTACGTTTATTACAAAAACATACAATTAGGGTAAGGCTTAGTGAAGGTTGATATTTAAAAAAATGGGTTAGGGTTATTACAAAATCATACAATTAGGGTTAGGGTTACCAATATCGGTTAGGTCAAGAACATACCATTAGGGTTAGCGTTAATGAAAACACAAAACTAGGGTTAGGGGCAGGCATAAAAACATACATTAAGCGTTAAGGTTGGAATTAAAATATATATTTAGGGTTAGGGTTATTGCAAGAACATACAATTAGGGCAAGGGTAAGTTAAAACGCAAAATTAGGGTTAAGGGTTAGCATAAAAACATACAATTAGCGTTAAAATTGATATTTAAAATATATTAGGGTGAGGGTTATTACAAAAGCATACAATAAGGGTTAGGGTTAGCATTTTAGATACAATTACGGTTAGTACAAGAACATACCATTAGGGTTAGTGAAAACACAATGTAATGGTAAGGGGTAAGCAGAAAGTCACACATTAAGCGTTAAGGTTGGAATTAAAATATATATTTAGGCTTAGGGTTATTGAAAAAAAACCGTACGATTAGGGTAAGGGTAAGTTAAAACGCAAAATTAGGATTAGGGGTTAGCATAAAAACATACAATTAGCGTTGAAATTGATATTTAAAATATATTAGGGTTAGGGTTATTACAAAAGCATACAATAAGGGTTAGGGTTAGCATTTTAGATACATTTACGGTTAGTACAAGAATTTACCATTAGGGTTAGTAAAAACACAATATTAGGGTTACGGGTAAGCATAAATTCATACATTAAGCGTTAAGGTTGGAATTAAAATATACATTTAGGCTTAGGGTTATTAAAAAAAAACATACAATTAGGGTAAGGGTGAATGTAAAACCTACAATTAGGGTTAGGGTTAATGTAAAACCTACAATTAGGGTTAGGGTTTAGTATAAAAAGATACATTTTTCGTTACGGTAAGTCAAAAACTTGAAATTAGGGTTAGGATTAGTGAAAACGCAAAATTAGGGTAGGAGTAGGTGTAAAAACACACTATTAGGGATAGGGGTTAGCATAAAAACATACAATTAGTGTTGACGTTGGTATTAAAATTTATATTTAGGGTTACGTTTATAACAAAAACATACAATTAGGGTAAGGCTTAGTGAAGGTTGATATTTAAAAAAATGGGTTAGGGTTATTACAAAATCATACAATTAGGGTTAGGGTTACCAATATCGGTTAGGTCAAGAACATACCATTAGGGTAAGGGTTAATGAAAACACAAAATTAGGGTTAGGGGCAGGCATAAAATCATACATTAAGCGTTAAGGTTGGAATTAAAATATATATTTTGGGTAAGGGTTATTACAAGAACATACAATTAGGGCAAGGGTTAGTTAAAACGCAAAATTAGGGTTAGGGGTCAGCATAAAAATATACAATTAGCGTGAAAATTGATATTTAAAGTAAAGGTTGGAATTAAAATATATATTTAGGCTTAGGGTTATTGATAAAAATCATACCATTAGGGTAAAGGTTAATGTAAAACCTACAATTAGGGTTAGGGTTAATGTAAAACACAAAATTAGGGTTAGGGGTAGGCATAAAAACATACATTTAGCGTTAAGGATGGAATTAAAATATATTTTATGGGTAATGGTTATTGAAAAATAACATTCATTTAGAATTAGGAATAATGTAAAACCTACAATTAGGGTTAGGGTTAAGTATAAAAAGATGCATTGATGGCTAGTGTTAGGGTTAGGGTTTATAGTTGAGTTAGGGTTAGGGTTTAGGGTTAGGGTTAGGGATAGGGTTAGTACAAAATTTGCAATTAGAAATAGTGTTAGTGAATACGCAAAATTAGGGTAGTGGTCGGTGTAAAACACCGTATAAGGGATAAGGGTTAGCATAAAAACAATTAATGATACAATTATGGTTAGTACAAGAACATACCATTAGGGTTAGTGAAAACACAATTTAAGGGTTAGGGGTAAGCATAAAGTCATACATTAAGCGTTAAGGTTGGAATTAAAATATATATTTAGGCTTAGGGTTATTGGAAAAAAAACCGTGCAATTAGGGTAAGGGTGAATGTAAAACCTACAATTAGGGTTTGGGTTAATGTAAAACCTACAATTAGGAATAGGGTTTAGTATAAAAAGATACATTTTTGGCTACGGTAAGTAAAAAAACTTGAAATTAGGGTAAGGGTTAGTGAAAACGCAAAATTAGGGTAGGGGTAGGTGTAAAACACACTATTAGGGATAGGGGTTAGCATAAAAACATAATTAGTGTTGACGTTGGTATCAAAATATATATTTAGGGTTACGTTTATTACAAAAACATACAATTAGGGTAAGGCTTAGTGAAGGTTGATATTTAAAAAAATGGGTTAGGGTTATTACAAATCATACAATTAGGGTTAGGGTTACCAATATCGATTAGGTCAAGAACATACCATTAGGGTAAGGGTTAATGAAAACAAAATTAGGGTTAGGGGCAGGCATAAAAACATACATTAAGCGTTAAGGTTGGAATTAAAATATAAATTTATGGTTAGGGTTATTACAAAAGCATACAATAAGGGTTAGGGTTAGCATTTTAGATACAATAAGGGTTAGGGTTAGCATTTTAGATACAATTACGTTTAGTACAAGAATTTACCATTAGGGTTAGTAAAAACACAATATTAGGGTTAGGGGTAAGCATAAATTCATACATTAAGCGTTAAGGTTGGAATCAAAATATATATTTAGGCTTAGGGTTATTGATAAAAATCATACCATTAGGGTAAAGGTTAATGTAAAACCTACAATTAGGGTAAGGGTTAATGTAAAACACAAAATTAGGGTTAGGGGTAGGCATAAAAACATACATTTAGCGTTAAGGATGGAATTAAAATATATTTTTAGGGTTAGGCTTATTGAAAAAAAACATTCATTTAGAATTAGGAATAATGTAAAACCTACAATTAGGCTTAGGGTTAAGTATAAAAAGATACATTTATGGCTAGTGTTAGGGTTAGGGTTTATAGTTGAGTTAGGGTTAGGGTTAGGGTTTAGGGTTAGGGTTAGGGATAGGGTTAGTACAAAATTTGCAATTAGAAATAGTGTTAGTGAATACGCAAAATTAGGGTAGTGGTCGGTGTAAAACACCGTATAAGGGATAAGGGTTAGCATAAAAACAATTAATGATACAATTATGGTTAGTACAAGAACATACCATTAGGGTTAGTGCAAACACAATATAAGGGTTAGGGGTAAGCATTAAGTCATACATTAAGCGTTAAGGTTGGAATTAAAATATATATTTAGGCTTAGGGTTTTTGAAAAAAAACCCGTACAATTAGGGTAAGGGTGAATGTAAAACCTACAATTAGGGTTTGGGTTAATGTAAAACCTACAATTAGGGTTAGGGTTTAGTATAAAAAGATACATTTTTGGCTACGGTAAGTAAAAAAACTTGAAATTAGGGTAAGGGTTAGCGAAAACGCAAAATTAGGGTAGGGGTAGGTGTAAAACACACTATTAGGGATAGGGGTTAGCATAAAAACATACAATTAGTGTTGACGTTGGTATTAAAATATATATTTAGGGTTACGTTTATTACAAAAACATACAATTAGGGTAAGGCTTAGTGAAGGTTGATATTTAAAAAAATGGGTTAGGGTTATTACAAAATCATACAATTAGGGTTAGGGTTACCAATATCGGTTAGGTCAAGAACATACCATTAGGGTTAGCGTTAATGAAAACACAAAATTAGGGTTAGGGGCAGGCATAAAAACATACATTAAGCGTTAAGGTTGGAATTAAAATATATATTTAGGGTTAGGGTTATTACAAGAACATACCATTAGGGTAAGTGAAAACACAATGTAATGGTAAGGGGTAAGCAGAAAGTCATACATTAAGCGTTAAGGTTGGAATTAAAATATATAGTTAGGCTTAGGGTTATTGATAAAAATCATACCATTAGGGTAAAGGTTAATGTAAAACCTACAATTAGGGTTAGGGTTAATGTAAAACACAAAATTAGGGTTAGGGGTAGGCATAAAAACATACATTTAGCGTTAAGGATGGAATTAAAATATATTTTATGGGTAATGGTTATTGAAAAATAACATTCATTTAGAATTAGGAATAATGTAAAACCTACAATTAGGGTTAGGGTTAAGTATAAAAAGATGCATTTATGGCTAGTGTTAGGGTTAGGGTTTATAGTTGAGATAGGGTTAGGGTTAGGGTTTAGGGTTAGGGTTAGGGATAGGGTTAGTACAAAATTTGCAATTAGAAATAGTGTTAGTGAATACGCAAAATTAGGGTAGTGGTCGGTGTAAAACACCGTATAAGGGATAAGGGTTAGCATAAAAACAATTAATGATACAATTATGGTTAGTACAAGAACATACCATTAGGGTTAGTGAAAACACAATTTAAGGGTTAGGGGTAAGCATAAAGTCATACATTAAGCGTTAAGGTTGGAATTAAAATATATATTTAGGCTTAGGGTTATTGGAAAAAAAAACCGTACAATTAGGGTAAGGGTGAATGTAAAACCTACAATTAGGGTTTGGGTTAATGTAAAACCTACAAATAGGAATAGGGTTTAGTATAAAAAGATACATTTTTGGCTACGGTAAGTAAAAAAACTTGAAATTAGGGTAAGGGTTAGCGAAAACGCAAAATTAGGGTAGGGGTAGGTGTAAAACACACTATTAGGGATAGGGGTTAGCATAAAAACATACAATTAGTGTTGACGTTGGTATTAAAATATATATTTAGGGTTACGTTTATTACAAAAACATACAATTAGGGTAAGGCTTAGTGAAGGTTGATATTTAAAAAAATGGGTTAGGGTTATTACAAATCATACAATTAGGGTTAGGGTTACCAATATCGGTTAGGTCAAGAACATACCATTAGGGTATGGGTTAATGAAAACAAAATTAGGGTTAGGGGCAGGCATAAAAACATACATTAAGCGTTAAGGTTGGAATTAAAATATATATTTAGGGTTAGGGTTATTACAAGAACATACCATTAGGGTAAGTGAAAACACAATGTAATGGTAAGGGGTAAGCAGAAAGTCATACATTAAGCGTTAAGGTTGGAATTAAAATATATATTTAGGCTTAGGGTTATTGATAAAAATCATACAATTAGGGTAAGGGTTAATGTAAAACCTACAATTAGGGTTAGGGTTAATGTACAACACAAAACTAGGGTTAGGGGTAGCCATAAAAACATACATTTAGCGTTAAGGATGGAATTAAAATATATTTTATGGGTAATGGTTATTGAAAAATAACATTCATTTAGAATTAGGAATAATGTAAAACCTACAATTAGGGTTAGGGTTAAGTATAAAAAGATGCATTTATGGCTAGTGTTAGGGTTAGGGTTTATAGTTGAGTTAGGGTTAGGGTTAGGGTTTAGGGTTAGGGTTAGGGATAGGGTTAGTACAAAATTTGCAATTAGAAATAGTGTTAGTGAATACGCAAAATTAGGGTAGTGGTCGGTGTAAAACACCGTATAAGGGATAAGGGTTAGCATAAAAATAATTAATGATACAATTATGGTTAGTACAAGAACATACCATTAGGGTTAGTGAAAACACAATTTAAGGGTTAGGGGTAAGCATAAAGTCATACATTAAGCGTTAAGGTTGGAATTAAAATATATATTTAGGCTTAGGGTTATTGAAAAAAAACCCGTACAATTAGGGTAAGGGTGAATGTAAAACCTACAATTAGGGTTAGGGTTTAGTATAAAAAGATACATTTTTGGCTACGGTAAGTAAAAACACTTGAAATTAGGGTAAGGGTTAGTGAAAACGCAAAATTAGGGTAGGGGTAGGTGTAAAACACACTATTAGGGATAGGGGTTAGCATAAAAACATAATTAGTGTTGACGTTGGTATCAAAATATATATTTAGGGTTACGTTTATTACAAAAACATACAATTAGGGTAAGGCTTAGTGAAGGTTGATATTTAAAAAAATGGGTTAGGGTTATTACAAAATCATACAATTAGGGTTAGGGTTACCAATATCGGTTAGGTCAAGAACATACCATTAGGGTTAGCGTTAATGAAAACACAAAATTAGGGTTAGGGGCAGGCATAAAAACATACATTAAGCGTTAAGGTTGGAATTAAAATATATATTTAGGGTTAGGGTTATTACAAGAACATACAATTAGGGCAAGGGTAAGTTAAAACGCAAAATTAGGATTAGGGGTTAGCATAAAAACATACAATTAGCGTTGAAATTGATATTTAAAATATATTAGGGTTAAGGTTATTACAAAAGCATACATTAAGGGTTAAGGTTAGCATTTTAGATACAATTACGGTTAGTACAAGAATGTACCATTAGGGTTAGTAAAAACACAATATTAGGGTTACGGGTAAGCATAAATTCATACATTAAGCGTTAAGGTTGGAATTAAAATATACATTTAGGCTAAGGGTTATTAAAAAAAAACATACAATTAGGGTAAGGGTGAATGTAAAACCTACAATTAGGGTTAGGGTTAATGTAAAACCTACAATTAGGGTTAGGGTTTAGTATAAAACGATACATTTTTCGTTACGGTAAGTCAAAAACTTGAAATTAGGGTTAGGATTAGTGAAAACGCAAAATTAGGGTAGGGGTAGGTGTAAAAACACACTATTAGGGATAGGGGTTAGCATAAAAACATACAATTAGTGTTGACGTTGGTATTAAAATTTATATTTAGGGTTACGTTTATAACAAAAACATACAATTAGGGTAAGGCTTAGTGAAGGTTGATATTTAAAAAAATGGGTTAGGGTTATTACAAAATCATACAATTAGGGTTAGGGTTACCAATATCGGTTAGGTCAAGAACATACCATTAGGATAAGGGTTAATGAAAACAGAGGGATAGTGTTAGTGAATATGCAAAATTAGGGTAGTGGTCGGTGTAAAACACCGTATTAGGGATAAGGGTAAGCATAAAAACAATTAATGATACAATTACGGTTAGAACAAGAACATACCTTTAGGGTAAGTGAAAACACAATATAAGGGTAAGGGGTAAGCAGAAAGTCATACATTAAGCGTTAAGGTTGGAATTAAAATATATATTTAGGCTTAGGGTTATTGATAAAAATCATACAATTAGGGTAAGGTTTAATGTAAAACCTACAATTAGGGTTAGGGTTAATGTACAACACAAAACTAGGGTTAGGGGTAGGCATAAAAACATACATTAAGCTTTAAGGTTGGAATTAAAATATTTATTTAGGCTTAAGGTTATTGAAAAAAAACCGTACAATTAGGGTAAGGGTAAGTTAAAACGCAAAATTAGGATTAGGGGTTAGCATAAAAACATACAATTAGCGTTGAAATTGATATTTAAAATATATTAGGGTTAGGGTTATTACAAAAGCATACAATAAGGGTTAGGGTTAGCATTTTAGATACAATTACGGTTAGTACAAGAATTTACCATTAGGGTTAGTAAAAACACAATATTAGGGTTACGGGTAAGCATAAATTCATACATTAAGCGTTAAGGTTGGAATTAAAATATACATTTAGGCTTAGGGTTATTAAAAAAAACATACAATTAGGGTAAGGGTGAATGTAAAACCTACAATTAGGGTTAGGGTTAATGTAAAACCTACAATTAGGGTTAGGGTTTAGTATAAAAAGATACATTTTTCGTTACGGTAAGTCAAAAACTTGAAATTAGGGTTAGTATTAGTGAAAACGCAAAATTAGGGTAGGGGTAGGTGTAAAAACACACTATTAGGGATAGGGGTTAGCATAAAAACATACAATTAGTGTTGACGTTGGTATTAAAATTTATATTTAGGGTTACGTTTATAACAAAAACATACAATTAGGGTAAGGCTTAGTGAATTTGATAGGGTTAGGGGTAGGCATAAAAACATACATTTAGCGTTAAGGATGGAATTAAAATATATTTTTAGGGTTAGGGTTATTGAAAAAAAACATTCATTTAGAATTAGGAATAATGTAAAACCTACAATTAGGCTTAGGGTTAAGTATAAAAAGATACATTTATGGCTAGTGTTAGGGTTAGGGTTTATAGTTGAGTTAGGGTTTGGGTTAGGGTTTAGGGTTAGGGTTAGGGATAGGATTAGTACAAAATTTGCAATTAGAAATAGTGTTAGTGAATACGCAAAATTAGGGTAATGGTCGGTGTAAAACACCGTATAAGGGATAAGGGTTAGCATAAAAACAATTAATGATACAATTATGGTTAGTACAAGAACATCCCATTAGGGTTAGTGAAAACACAATATAAGGGTTAGGGGTAAGCATAAAGTCATACATTAAGCGTTAAGGTTGGAATTAAAATATATATTTAGGCTTATGGTTTTTGAAAAAAACCGTACAATTAGGGTAAGGGTAAGTTAAAACGCAAAATTAGGATTAGGGGTTAGCATAAAAACATACAATTAGCGTTGAAATTGATATTTAAAATATATTAGGGTTAGGGTTATTACAAAAGCATACAATAAGGGTTAGGGTTAGCATTTTAGATACAATTACGGTTAGTACAAGAATTTACCATTAGGGTTAGTAAAAACACAATATTAGGGTTACGGGTAAGCATAAATTCATACATTAAGCGTTAAGGTTGGAATTAAAATATACATTTAGGCTTAGGGTTATTAAAAAAAACATACAATTAGGGTAAGGGTGAATGTAAAACCTACAATTAGGGTTTGGGTTAATGTAAAACCTACAATTAGGGTTAGGGTTTAGTATAAAAAGATACATTTTTGGCTACGGTAAGTAAAAAAACTTGAAATTAGGGTTAGGGTTAGTGAAAACGCAAAATTAGGGTAGGGGTAAGTGTAAAACACACTATTAGGGATAGGGGTTAGCATAAAAACATACAATTAGTGTTGACGTTGGTATTAGAATATATATTTAGGGTTACGTTTATTACAAAAACATACAATTAGGGTAAGGCTTAGTGAAGGTTGATATTTAAAAAAATGGGTTAGGGTTATTACAAAATCATACAATTAGGGTTAGGGTTACCAATATCGGTTAGGTCAAGAACATACCATTAGGGTTAGCGTTAATGAAAACACAAAATTAGGGTTAGGGGCAGGCATAAAAACATACATTAAGCGTTAAGGTTGGAATTAAAATATATATTTAGGGTTAGGGTTATTGCAAGAACATACAATTAGGGCAAGGGTAAGTTAAAACGCAAAATTAAGGTTAAGGGTTTAGCATAAAAACATACAATTAGCGTTAAAATTGATATTTAAAATATATTAGGGTGAGGGTTATTACAAAAGCATACAATAAGGGTTAGGGTTAGCATTTAAGATACAATTACGGTTAGTACAAGAATTTACCATTAGGGTTAGTAAAAACACAATATTAGGGTTAGGGGTAGGCATAAATTCATACATTAAGCGTTAAGTTTGGAATTAAAATATACATTTAGGCTTAGGGTTATTGAAAAAAAAACATACAATTAGGGTAAGGATGAATGTTAAACCTACAATTAGGGTTAGGGTTAATGTAAAACCTACAATTAGGGTTAGGGTTTAGTATAAAAAGATACATTTGTCGTTACGGTAAGTCAAAAACTTGAAATTAGGGTTAGGATTAGTGAAAACGCAAAATTAGGGTAGGGGTAGGTTTAAAAACACACTATTAGGGATAGGGGTTAGCATAAAAACACACTATTAGGGATAGGGGTTAGCATAAAAACATACAATTAGTGTTGAAGTTGGTATTAAAATTTATATTTAGGGTTACGTTTATAACAAAAACATACAATTAGGGTAAGGTTTAGTGAAGGTTGATATTTAAAAAAATGGGTTAGGGTTATTACAAAATCATACAATTAGGGTTAGGGTTACCAATATCGGTTAGGTCAAGAACATACCATTAGGATAAGGGTTAATGAAAACAGAGGGATAGTGTTAGTGAATATGCAAAAATTAGGGTAGTGGTCGGTGTAAAACACCGTATAAGGGATAAGGGTTAGCATAAAAACAATTAATGATACAATTATGGTTAGTACAAGAACATACCATTAGGGTTAGTGAAAATACAATTTAAGGGTTAGGGGTAAGCATAAAATCATACATTAAGCGTTAAGGTTGGAATTAAAATATATATTTAGGCTTAGGGTTATTGATAAAAAAAACGTACAATTAGGGTAAGGGTAAGTTAAAACGCAAAATTAGGATTAGGGGTTAGCATAAAAGCATACAATTAGCGTTGAAATTGATATTTAAAATATATTAGGGTTAGGGTTATTACAAAAGCATACAATAAGGGTTAGGGTTAGCATTTTAGATACAATTACGTTTAGTACAAGAATTTACCATTAGGGTTAGTAAAAACACAATATTAGGGTTACGGGTAAGCATAAATTCATACATTAAGCGTTAAGGTTGGAATTAAAATATCCATTTAGGCTAAGGGTTATTAAAAAAAAAACCATACAATTAGGGTAAGGGTGAATGTAAAACCTACAATTAGGGTTTGGGTTAATGTAAAACCTACAATTAGGGTTAGGGTTTAGTATAAAAAGATACATTTTTGGCTACGGTAAGTAAAAAAACTTGAAATTAGGGTAAGAGTTAGTGAACACGCAAAATTAGGGTAGGGGTAGGTGTAAAACACACTATTAGGGATAGGGGTTAGCATAAAAACATACAATTAGTGTTGACGTTGGTATTAAAATATATATTTAGGGTTACGTTTATTACAAAAACATACAATTAGGGTAAGGCTTAGTGAAGGTTGATATTTAAAAAAAATGGGTTAGGGTTATTACAAAATCATACAATAAGGGTTAGGGTTACCAATATCGGTAAGGTCAAGAACATACCATTAGGGTTAGCGTTAATGAAAACACAAAATGAGGGTTAGGGGCAGGCATAAAAACATACATTAAGCGGTAAGGTTGGAATTAAAATATATATTTAGGGTTAGGGTTATAACAAGAACATACAATTAGGGCAAGGGTTAATTAAAACGCAAAATTAGGGTTAGGGGTTAGCATAAAAACATACAATTAGCGTTAAAATTGATATTTAAAATATATTAGGGTTAGGGTTATTACAAAAGCATACAATAAGGGTTAGGGTTAGCATTTTAGATACAATTACGGTTAGTACAAGAATTTACCATTAGGGTTAGTAAAAACACAATATTAGGTGAGTGAGTGAGTTGGTGTTTTACGCCCGTGCAACGCTATATAGGTTATTTACAGGCGATGAACATGAAAAGGGTGATAAAATGAACATGAAATGATGATGATAAATGAAATATGGGGATGGGGTGGGAAACAAAGGACCGGTAAATTTTGAAGAACCACAGGAAAAGGGGAGAAGTGGGTAGGGCGGAAAATTTAGCCTATGTGGTGCACTACTTGGCGGTCCACAAAGGGGTCTTTTACGTGCATGAAGCGTGGCACTCTCCACACACGTTGGCCCACTATGGTCGGCAGTCAGGGTTTCCGTATTATAGACCTGACAAACGCCGCGGACGAGGGCCACCCTATTCAGCCACCTAGGGTACACACTTGGTCGTTCTGTGTGCTGAGATAAGCAGAGGCACCAAAGGGGCATTCTAGTGTCAAAAGTCCGAAAAGGCAACGACAAAACCGGCAAACACGAACAAGAACAGCACAAGGAAACACAAAACATAAATACAACCGAACAGAAATCAACAACACGAACTCAAGTCGTAACAAGAGTGAACTCGGGTGCTCCGGAAGAGTAAGCGGTTCTTGCCTGCTATAGCACACCCGCCGCGCTGCCAATTTCCAATTCAGTGTGTCAAATCCGGTAAAGGAAGACAAAACAAAACCCTATGACAAACCGACATCTGCACTCATCTGAGAGATAGAAATCCCATATTTATCTATGAGTACATGGTGTCTACCGTAAAATTTCTTGAGTGAAGACAGCAACCGAGGAGCAACATAACCCTGTGTTAGCAATTTCTGTGTCAAACGTGACGCTCTGCAAAGGAAATCGATGTATTAAACTCCCACAAGCTCTGGAGTAACGAATCAATTGTGATACGTAAACTCCATAAGCTGGAGCGGACGGAATGTTGCTACACACGAAGAGAAAGTTGACGATTGGGAAGTTGAAGTCATCACGTTTGTCATAGAGCTTTGTTGATAGTTTTCCTTTAGTGAGCACTGACCCGACATCAGAATCCCAAGACCCTTAGTCGCCTCTTACGACAAGCTAGGCACTGCTGCGGGCCTATTCGCCACCCGGGCCCCGCACGGGACACACAATATTAGGGTTACGGGTAAGCATAAATTCATACATTAAGCGTTAAGGTTGGAATCAATATATATATTTAGGCTTAGGGTTATTGAAAAAAAACCATACAATTAGGGTAAGGGTGAATGTAAAACCTACAAATAGGATTAGGGTTAATGTAAAACACAAAAAAAGGGTTAGGGGTAGGCATAAAAACATACATTTAGTGTTAAGGATGGAATTAAAATATATTTTTAGGGTAAGGGTTATTGAAAAAAAACCATTCATTTAGAATTAGGAATAATGTAAAACCTACAATTAGGGTTAGGGTTAAGTATAAAAAGATATATTTATGGCCAGTGTTAGGGTTAGGGTTGTCCCGTGCGGGGCCCGGGTGGCGAATAGGCCCGCAGCAGAGCCTAGCTTGTCGTAAGAGGCGACTAAGGGTCTTGGGATTCTGACGTCGGGTCAGTGCTCAGCCCACAGAGCAACCAAGTGTGTGCCCTAGGTGGCTGAATAGGGTAGCCCTCGTCCGCGGGGGTTGTCAGGTCTATAATACGGAAACCCTGACCGCCGACCATAGTGGGCCAACGTGTGTGGAGAGTGCCACGCTTCATGCACGTAAAAGACCCCTTTGTGGACCGCCCAGTAGTGCACCACATAGGCTAAATTTTCCGCCCCTACCCACCTCTCCCCTTTTTCCTGTGGTTCTTCAAAATTTACCGGTCCTTTGTTTCCCACCCCATCCCCATATTTCATTTATCATCATCATTTCATGTTCATTTTATCATCCTTTTCATGTTCATCGCCTGTAAATAACCTATATAGCGTTGCACGGGCGTAAAACACCAACTCACTCACTCACTCACTCAGGGTTAGGGTTTATAGTTGAGTTAGGGTTAGGTTTAGGGTTAGGGTTAGGGCTAGGGTTAGTACAAAACTTGCAATTAGGGATAGTGTTAGTGAATATGCAAAATTAGGGTAGTGGTCGGTGTAAAACACCGTATTAGGGATAAGGGTTAGCATAAAACAATTAATGATACAATTACGATTAGAACAAGAACATATCATTAGGGTTAGTGAAAACACAATATAAGGGTAAGGGGTAAGCATAAAGTCATACATTAAGCGTTAAGGTTGAAATTAAAATACATATTTAGGCTTAGGGTTATTGAAAAAAAACCATACAATTAGGGTAAGGGTGAATGTAAAACCTACAATTAGGGTTAGGGTTAATGTAAAACCTACAATTAGGGTTAGGGTTTAGTATAAAAAGATACATTTTTGGCTACGGCAATTAAAAAAATTTGGAATTAGGGTTAGGGTTAGTGAAAACGCAAAATTAGGGTAGGGGTAGGTGTAAAACACATTATTAGGGATAGGGGTTAGCATGAAAACATACAATTAGTGTTGACGTTGGTATTAAAATATATATTTAGGGTTACGTTCATTAAAAAAAACATACAATTACGGTAAGGCTTAGTGAAGGTTGATATTTAAAAAAAATGGGTTAGGGTTATTACAAAATCATACAATTAGGGTTAGGGTTACCAATATCGGTTAGGTCAAGAACATACCATTAGGGTAAGGGTTAATGAAAACACAAAATTAGGGTTAGGGGCAGGCATAAAAACATACATTAAGCGTTAAGGTTGGAATTAAAATATATATTTTGGGTTAGGGTTATTACAAGAACATACAATTAGGGCAAGGGTTAGTTAAAACGCAAAATTAGGGTTAGGGGTTAGCATAAAAACATACAATTAGCGTGAAAATTGATATTTAAAGTAAAGGTTGGAATTAAAATATATATTTAGGCTTAGGGTTATTGATAAAAATCATACCATTAGGGTAAAGGTTAATGTAAAACCTACAATTAGGGTTAGGGTTAATGTAAAACACAAAATTAGGGTTAGGGGTAGGCATAAAAACATACATTTAGCGTTAAGGATGGAATTAAAATATATTTTTAGAGTTAGGGTTATTGAAAAAAAAATCATTTAGAATTAGGAATAATGTAAAACCTACAATTAGGCTTAGGGTTAAGTATAAAAAGATACATTTATGGCTAGTGTTAGGGTTAGGGTTTATCGTTAAGTTAGGGTTGAGGGTTAGGGTTAAGGGTTAGGGTTAGGGCTAGGGTTAGTACAAAACTTGCAATTAGGGATAGTGTTAGTGAATATGCAAAATTAGGGTAGTGGTCGGTGTAAAACACAGTATTAGGGATAAGGGTAAGCATAAAAACAATTAATGATACAATTACGGTTAGAACAAGAACATACCATTAGGGTTAATGAAAACACAATATAAGGGTAAGGGGTAAGCAGAAAGTCATACATTAAGCGTTAAAGTTGGAATTAAAATATATATTTAGGCTTAGGGTTATTGATAAAAATCATACAATTAGGCTAAGGGTTAATGTAAAACCTACAATTAGGGTTAGGGTTAATGTAAAACACAAAACTAGGGTTAGGGGTAAGCATAAAAACATACATTTAGCGTTAAGGATGGAATTAAAATATATTTTTAGGGTAAGGGTTATTGAAAAAAAAACCCATTCATTTAGAATTAGGAATAATGTAAAACCTACAATTAGGGTTAGGGTTAAGTATAAAAAAATACATTTATGGCTAGTGTTAGGGTTAGGGTTTATAGTTGAGTTTGGGTTAGGGTTAGGGTTTAGGGTTAGGGTTAGGGATAGGGTTAGTACAAAATTTGCAATTAGAAATAGTGTTAGTGAATACGCAAAATTAGGGTAGTGGTCGGTGTAAAACAACGTATAAGGGATAAGGGTTAGCATAAAAACAATTAATGATACAATTATGGTTAGTACAAGAACATACCATTTGGGTTAGTGAAAACACAATATAAGGGTTAGGGGTAAGCATAAAGTCATACATTAAGCGTTTTAAGGTTGGAATTAAAATATATATTTAGGCTTAGGGTTATTGAAAAAAAAACCCGTACAATTAGGGTAAGGGTGAATGTAAAACCTACAATTAGGGTTAGGGTTTAGTATAAAAAGATACATTTTTGGCTACGGTAAGTAAAAAAAACTTGAAATTAGGGTAAGGGTTAGTGAAAACGCAAAATTAGGGTAGGGGTAGGTGTAAAACACACTATTAGGGATAGGGGTTAGCATAAAAACATACAATTAGTGTTGACGTTGGTATAAAAATTTTTATTTAGGGTTACGTTTATAACAAAAAACATACAATTAGGGTAAGGCTTAGTGAAGGTTGATATTTAAAAAAATGGGTTAGGGTTATTACAAAATCATACAATTAGGGTTAGGGTTACCAATATCGGTTAGGTCAAGAACATACCATTAGGGTAAGGGTTAATGAAAACACAAAATTATGGTTAGGGGCAGGCATAAAAACATACATTAAGCGTTAAGGTTGGAATTAAAATATATATTTTGGGTTAGGGTTATTACAAGAACATACAATTAGGGCAACGGTGAGTTAAAACGCAAAATTAGGGTTAGGGGTTAGCATAAAAACATACAATTAGCGTGAAAATTGATATTTAAAGTTAAGGTTGGTATTAAAATATATATTTAGGCTTAGGGTTATTGATAAAAATCATACAATTAGGGTAAAGGTTAATGTAAAACCAACAATAAGGGTTAGGGTTAATGTAAAACACAAAATTAGGGTTAGGGGCAGGCATAAAAAACATACATTTAGCGTTAAGGATGGAATTAAAATATATTTTTAGGGTTAGGGTTATTGAAAAAAAACCATTCATTTAGAATTAGGAATAATGTAAAACCTACAATTAGGGTTAGGGTTAAGTATAAAAAGATACATTTATGGCTAGTGTTAGGGTTAGGGTTTATCGTTGAGTTAGGGTTAGGGTTTAGGGTTAGGGCTAGGGTTAGTACAAAACTTGCAATTAGGGATAGTGTTAGTGAATATGCAAAATTAGGGTAGTGGTCGGTGTAAAACACCGTATTAGGGATAAGGGTAAGCATAAAAAAAATAATGATACAATTACGGTTAGAACAAGAACATACCATTAGGGTTAGTGAAAACACAATATAAGGGTAAGGGGTCAGCAGAAAGTCATACATTAAGCGTTAAGGTTGGAATTTAAATATATATTTAGGCTTAGGGTTATTAAAAAAAAACCATACATTAGGGTAAGGGTGAATGTAAAACCTACAATTAGGGTTAGGGTTAATGTAAAACCTACAATTAGGCTTAGGGTTTAGTATAAAAAGATACATTTTTGGCTACGGCAAGTAAAAAACTTGAAATTAGGGTTAGGGTTAGTGAAAACGCAAAATTAGGGTAGGGGTAGGTGTAAAACACACAATTAGGGATAGGGGTTAGCATAAAAACATACAATTAGTGTTGACGTTGGTATTAGAATATATATTTAGGGTTACGTTCATTAAAAAAACATACAATTAGGGTAAGGCTTAGTGAAGGTTGATATTTAAAAAAAATGGGTTAGGGTTATTACAAAATCATACAATTAGGGTTAGGATTACCAATATCGGTTAGGTCAAGAACATACCATTAGGGTTAGGGTTAATGAAAACACAAAATTAGGGATAGGGGTAGGCATAAAAACATACATAAAGCGTTAAGGTTGGAATTAAAATATATATTTAGGGTTAGGGCTATTACAAGAACATACAATTAGGGTAAGGGTTAGTTAAAACGCAAAATTAGGGTTAGGGGTTAGCATAAAAACATACAATTAGTGTTATTATTGATATTTAAAATATATTAGGATTAGGATTATTACAAAATCATACAATAAGGGTTAGGGTTAGCATTTTAGATACAATTACGGTTAGTACAAGAACTTACCATTAGGGTTAGTAAAAACACATATTAGGGTTAGGGGTAAGCATAAATTCATACATTAAGCGTTAACGTTGGAATTAAAATATATATTTAGGCTTAGGGTTATTGATAAAAATCATACAATTAGGGTAAGGGTTAATGTAAAACCTACAATTAGGGTTAGGGTTAATGTAAAACACAAAATTAGGGTTAGGGGTAGGCATAAAAACATACATTTAGCGTTAAGGATGGAATTAAAATATATATTTAGGGTTATGATTATTACAAGAATATAGAATTAGGGTAAGGGTTATTTAAAACGCAAAATTAGGGTTAGGGGTTAGCATAAAAACATACAATTAGCGTGAAAATTGATATTTAAAGTTAAGGTTGGAATTAAAATATATATTTAGGCTTAGGGTTATTGATAAAAATCATACAATTAGGGTAAGGGGTAATGTAAAACCTACAATTAGGGTTAGGGTTAATGTAAAACACATGTTTGGCATTTTCAATATTTGTGGTAGAGCGCCTCTGATGGGTCTTGAATAGACGAAACGCGCGTCAGGCGTAGCAAAATTTATTGTCTGGAACTTTGTTGTCATTTGTATTTCGAACATGCCCGTACCTATGATAGAGTAAACTCGACCACGTGGTTCACGCACACGGAGAAGTGAAAACCGCAAAATTAATACGCATTTTATTACTTCTATAAAATATTCTTTATTTAAATTATCTATTATCTAATTTGCCGGCACATTTAACTATCTGGCAATCTCTAGTGTTTGCCTATATTCTCTTTTCAGCCCTCTTGGCTCTCATTTATAACCCTCTTGGTCTAAATTCATTTCTGACCCTCTTGGTCTTAATTCTCTTATCTGACCCTCTTGGTCTTTATTCTCTTTTCTGACCCTCTTGGTCTTAATTCTCTTTTCTGACCCTCTTGGTCTTAATTATCAAGTATCTAATTAACCCTATTGGTTAAAATAAAAGTCTAAGTAAAAATATACCTTTACCGCTCTAGCCTCAAACACGTCCAACCTCGGGCGTGAATGTTGAAAGAATGGGAATAGATCACGTGTACTTCCGCCGAAGCTATTATCCAATGAGGATAATTACAAAATCATACAATTAGGGTTAGGGTTACCAATATCGGTTAGGTCAAGAACATACCATTAGGGTTAGGGTTAATGAAAACACAAAATTAGGGTTAGGGGTAGGCATAAAAACATACATTAAGCGTTGAGGTTGGAATTAAAATATATATTAAGGGTTAGGGTTATTATAAGAGGATACAATTAGGGTTAGAGGTAAGCATAAAACATACAATTAGCGTTTAAATTGATATTTAAAATATATTAGGGTTAGGGTTATTACAAAATCGTACAATAAGGGTTAGGGTTAGCATTTTGAATACAATTACGGTTAGTACAAGAACTTACCATTAGGGTTAGTAAAAACACAATATTAGGGTTAGGGGTAAGCATAAAATCATACATTAAGCGTTAAGGTTGGAATTAAAATATATATTTAGGCTTAGGGTTATTGAAAAAAACGTACAATTAGGGTAAGGGTGAATGTTAAACCTACAATTAGGGTTAGGGTTAATGTAAAACACAAAATTAGGGTTAGGGGTAGGCATAAAAACATACATTTAGCGTTAAGAATGGAATTAAAATATATATTAAGCCGTACAAGAATTTACCATTAGGGTTAGTAAAACACAATATTAGGGTAAGGGGTAAGCATTAATTCATACATTAAGCGTTAAGGTTGGAATTAAAATATATATTTAGGCTTAGGGTTATTGATAAAAATCATACAACTAGTGTAAGGGTTAATGTAAAACCTACAATTAGGGTTAGGGTTAATGTAAAACACAAAATTAGGGTTAGGGATAGGCATAAAAACATACATTTAGCGTTAAGGATGGAATTAAAATATATTTTAGGGTTAGGGTTATTGAAAAAAAACATTCATTTAGAATTAGGAATTATGTAAAACCTACAATTAGGGTTAGGGTTAAGTATGAATAGATACATTTATGGCTAGTGTTAGGGTTAGGGTTTATCGTTGAGTTAGGGTTAGGGTTTATCGTTGAGTTAGGGTTAGGGTTTAGGGTTAGGGCTAAGGTTAGTACTAAACTTGCAATTAGGGATAGTGTTATTAAATACGCAAAATTAGGGTAGTAGTCGGTGTAAAACACCGTATTAGGTATAAGGGTTAGCATAAAAACAATTAATGATACAATTGCGGTCAGTACCAGATCATACCATTAGGGTTAGTGAAAACACAATATAAGGGTTAGGGGTAAGCATAAAGTCATACATTAAGCGTTAAAGTTGGAATTAAAATATATATTTATGCTTAGGGTTATTTAAAAAACCCATAAAATTAGGGTAAGGATGAATGTTAAACCTACAATTAGGGTTAGGGTTTAGTATAAAAAGATACATTTTTGGCTACGGTAAGTCAAAAAACTTGAAATTAGGGTTAGGGTTAGTGAAAACGCAAAAATCGGGTAGGGGTAGGTGTAAAACACACTATTAGGGATAGGGGTTAGCATAAAAACATACAATTATTGTAGACGTTGATAATAAAATATATATTTAGGGTTACGTTTATTACAAAAACATACAATTAGGGTAAGGCTTAGTGAAGGTTGATATTTAAAAAAATGGGTTAGGGTTATTACAAAATCATACAATTAGGGTTAGGGTTACCAATATCGGTTAGGTCAAGAACATACCATTAGGGTAAGGGTTAATGAAAACACAAAATTAGGGTTAGGGGTAGGCATAAAAACATACATTGAGCGTTAAGGTTGGAATTAAAATATATATTTAGGGTTAGGGTTATAACAAGAACATACAATTAGAATAAGGGTTAGTTAAAACGCAAAATTATGGTTAGGGGTTAGCATAAAAACATACAATTAGCGTTAAAATTGATATTTAAAATGTATTAGGGTTAGGGTTATTACAAAATCATACAATAAGGGTTAGGGTTAGCAATTTAGATACAATTACGGTTAGTACAAGAACTTACCATTAGGGTTAGTAAAAACACAATATTAGGGTTAGGGGTAAGCATAAATTCATACATTAAGCGTTAAGGTTGGAATTAAAATATATATTTAGGCTTAAGGTTATTGATAAAAATCATACAATTAGGGTAAGGGTTAATGTAAAACCTACAATTAGGGTTAGGGTTAATGTAAAACACAAAATTAGGGTTAGGGGTAGGCATCAAGACATACATTTAGCGTTAAGAATGGAATTAAAATATATTTTTAGGGTTAGGGTTATTGAAAAAAACATTTATTTAGAATTAGGGATAATATAAAACCTACAATTAGGGTTAGGGTTAAGTATAAAAAGATACATTTATGGCTAGTGTTAGGGTTTATCGTTGAGTTACGGTTAGGGTTTAGGGTTAAGGTTAGGGCTAGGCTAAGTACAAAACTTGCAATTAGGGATAGTGTTAGTGAATACGCAAAATTAGGGTAGTGGTTGGTGTAAAACACCGTATTAGGGATAAGGGTAGCATAAAAACAATTAATGATACAATTACGGTTAGTACAAGAACATACCATTAGGGTTAGTGAAAACACAAAATAAAGGTTAGGGGTAAGCATAAAGTCATACATTAAGCGTTAAGGTTGGAATTAAAATATATATTAAGGCTTAGGGTTATTGAAAAAAACAACATACAATTAGGGTAAGGATGAATGTAAAACCTACAATTAGGGTTAGGGTTAATGTAAAACCTACAATTAGGGTTAGGTTTTAGTATAAAAAAAAAATTTTGGCTACGGTTAGTAAAAAAACTTGCTTTTAGGGTTAAGGTTAGTGAAAATGCAAAATTAGGGTAGAGGTAGGTGTAAAACACACTATTAGGGATAGGGGTTAGCATTAAAACATACAATTAGTGTTGACCTTGGTATTAAAATATATATTTAGGGTTACGTTTATTAAAAAACATACAATTAGGGTAAAGGTTAGTTAAAACGCAAAATTAGGGTTAGGGGTAAGCATAAAAACATACATTTAGCGTTAAAATTGATATTTAAAATATATTAGGGTTAGGGTTATTGAAAAAAACCATTTAATTAGAATTAGGAATAATGTAAAACCTACAATAAGGGTAAGGGTCAAGTATAAAAAGATACATTAATGGGTAGTGTAAGGGCTAGGGTTAGGGTTGAGTTAGGGTTAGAGTTTAGGGTTAGGGCTAGGGTTAGTACAAAACTTGCAATTAGGGATAGTCGTAGTGAAAACGCAAAAATTAGGGTAGGGGTCGGTGTAAAACACCTTATTAGGGATAAGGGTTAGCATAAAAATATACAATTAGTCACTACTGGCAAAATAAACGATTGTCTGTACCATACTCAGGCGTTCTGCAACTGATAATTAAAAATAATAACCAAAAATTACTGCAAAAAAGACTGTTGTCATTTGTCAGGGTCGGGACAGCAGTTTCTATCGACTGCATTAAACATATTTTATTTGCTTCTGTTCAACAATGACTGACCCAACTTTTTTTAGTTGTGTCAGTCGTTTCACAACTAATCCAACTTAATTTAAGTTGGTTCAGTCCTTTTACAGTTGTTCCAACTTAAAATGCGTTGGGTGAAATACTTAAACAGCTGATTCAACTTATGTTGCGTTGGTATATTCGTTCAACAGTTTTTCCAACTTAAATTGTGTTGGGTCAAACGCCTTACAACTTATTCAACTTAAATTGCGTTTGGTTAGCCTTTTTACAACTTTTAAAACTTAGTTTCAGTTTGGTCAGTCATAATACACCTATTACAACTATTTTGCGTTTGATTAGTAATTTTAGACACATTAAAACTTTTATAAAAGTTTAGTTAATCATTTAACTACTTTTTCAACTTAAAGTGTGTTACTGACATTATGAGGGAGGTATAGATATTTTTAGCGCGCTTATGCGTACATTTATTTTTAATTCTAAAATTTAATCAAAATCTGACACAAGAGTTAAAACTTAAGTACGTTTCGCCTGCCGGCAACATAAGAATACCCTGTTCTTTCTCAAACACAATCAAAGCTACTATTTGGCATACGCATACCAAGTTTCATCAATCTAGGACTTGCAGTTCTTGAGATAGAGATGTGCTCGCAAACCCTTAACATTGATATTATATGTATTGAAAATTGTCAAAGTGAATTAACCGGGAAATCAAGGGCAAGGTCAATAGATGGGGATGCAACTGTGCTATGCTACTACTACACAGGCAATTTTGGCTCACATGAGTTTCACATGAAAAAGTTCACATGAAATTCACCCGAATCGAGTTTATACGTGAAACTCACATGAAAAAGTTCACGTGAGTTTCACGTGAAATGAGCTTTCATGTGAAATTCACATAAATTTCACGTGAGTTTCACATAAAATTCACGTGAGTTTCACATAAAATTCACGTGAATCTCACATGAAAACACTTCACATCAATTTCATGTGAAACTCACGTGATTTTCATGTGAAATTCACGTGAAATTCATATGAATTTCACGTGAAGCTCAATTCAAGTGAATCTCATGTGAGCCTAATTTGTCTGTGTAGGGCATATGAATACCATGTTTCACTAACTAAATAAGTGGCTGGCAGTTCAATATTAACAAAACACCTTATCGTTTGTTTGGTTTTTGTGTGTGCCTGTAAACCTTCGGTAATTCCGCCTGGAACCCTTTTACTCAAAGTACAAATGACAACAAAGTTCCAGACAATTAATTTTGCTACGCCTGACGCGCGTTTCGTCTATTCAAGACTCATCAGAGGCGCTCTACCAAAAATATTGAAAATGCCAAACACTGTATGAATATGAAGAGCATAGAACAATATAACCAAAAATACCAAACTGGGGAACCAAATAATTACTAAGATATTCAACCTATGTCTGGGGTAGGAAGAACCTTAGGGTTTAGACAATTTTGAAATTTAGACGGATAATTAAAAGCTTTGATGTATTCTCCAACTCAAAAGTGTTGGTGCCGGAGCGGGCTAACCTCGGGGAATTTAAACTCCACCAGCAGTGCTAACCTTCACGTGTGTTCGAAATACAAATGACCACAAAGTTCCAGACAATTAATTTTGCTACGCCTGACGCGCGTTTCGTCTATTCAAGACTCATCAGAGGCGCTCTACGATTTCTAAGAACAATTTCATCAAAAATAGGCCATGTCATGGGACATTAAATGATATCCCGCCACGTTATAATATCAGAAGTTTATAAAATTTGATTTCAAAGTGGCCTATCTCGAAAACTATTTTTCAGATCAAGCTGGAAATTGAACTTGACCTGTGTTTTATTGTACATAAAAGCTATACAAAATATCGTTTGAATCCCATGACGCGTTTTCAAGTTAATGGACGGAAACTAAAAATTTCATGAAATTAGATTTTTCGAAGTGGTCAATCTCTAAAACTATTTTTTTGGATCATGCTGGAAATCAAACTTGACCTGTATTTTATTGTACTAAACAGCTGTGCAAAATATCATTCAAATCCTTTGACGCGTTTTCAAGTTATTGGTCGGAAACTTAAAATTTCATGAGATTTGATTTTTCAAAGTGGCGTATCTCAAAAACTATTTTTTGGATCATGCTGGAAATCGAACGTGACCTGTATTTTAATGTACTAAACAGCTGTGCAAAATATCATTCAAATCCTTTGACGCGTTGTCAAGTTATTGGTCGGAAACCTTCGGGGGACGGACAGACGGACAGACGGACGGACGGACAGACACCGAAAAAAAAACTGAGGGTAAAATACCCTGCCACATCGTGTGGCGGGGTATAAAAAGGATATATATAACCCTTAAGGTTAATGAGGACACCTGACTCTGAAAATATCTGGTCATTAAAAATATAATATTATTGCCTTAATTATCAAATAATGTTGATATCTTTCATATAAAACTAAAATAAAGATAGGTCACCAGGCTTGTTTTACCCATATAAGGGTTCAAAGTTTGACTAAATTACAATGGCTATTAAAGGAAAGGACATATAAAATGCATAAAATCACTGCTCAAGAAAAAATCTTACATTACAAATTTGATTTTATTCGATCAGAATTAATATTATTAAGCAAACTTTGATATAAGAGTGGGAAAATAGGGGGTCACCAACTTCGTTTTGAATCTGCCTGTAGAATCCTTTGTATTTTGATGGTCATATTTTACATGGATTATCTCCCTTGATATTTTCAAAACAATGATTAATTAAGTAAATAGTCATATATATGTTAAAAAAATATTATTATATGTTGCATGTTAACATTTTTTTTGATTAACTCATTTGATATCTTTGTTATGTACTCATTGATATGCTAGCATTTTTTTTTGCATATTTAGATGTGCTTGGTCACATGACATCTGTCCTCATTAACCTTAATACTTGCAGAAATTTTTTTTTTACATAATAAATAAAGATGGCAAGTCACAACACATATTTATCATTCATAACCAATGAAAAAAGACAAATAGTGATTATATAATACAGACACAAATCAGATGATATACTAAGTTTTTATTGAAATGTTATCATAAGTCTTCCGTAGTCAGTTCTAATGCCTGGCTTTTCCAAAAGCGATCAAATTGGCCGAGATGATTACGTCATCAATCCCTCCACTTCGACATCGTTTCATGTTCATGTTATTTATTTATCGTGTCCCGGCGTCTCCCTGATAGACCTGAATTTGTGCTGGTTGGGAGCATGGCCGGGTGAATGAAAAATACCCGATATTTTCCTTCTTTAAATAAAAAGCTTTACCGAGCGCAGCATGATACGACCGCAACATCTAGGCCCGATATGGATAGTCAATGGCCTTGGACACATACAGCACATGGTGGACTGACAGCGTTTTTTTTTACTCATGCAGCCTTTAATAGAGTTTCCACACACATTTTACAAGGAATTCATTTTTTTTCAAACACCGACCAAAATAAGTTATAGTTACAAAAATATTACCTCTTTCGGTCTCCTACTTTTCCCCCTTTTTAGCCCCGTACGACATTTAGATTAGAGGAGTGTCACAAAATTAATCCTCAATTCATTAAAGTTACTACTTGACAAGAATTAATTTGCCAAAAAAACTGAAATCAGACAAACAATCCCATACATCTTTTTAATGGTTAGGAACATCATTCTTTAATTTCATAGCATTCGAATAGCTAGATGCTAGGACTAAAGTAATTGTTGGAACACTTAAGTTTACAGACAACGATAACGACATTCCATGAAATGTCTGTAATTCTTTTTCAGTCGTATAAAAATGACTAGAAATTGAGATATAAATCCAAAATGATACAGTTAGTTTTTTTTAAATATGAATAACCTGTGTAACTCGTTTCCCACAACCAGGACTATCGGGTTCGCGGGTGTGTTATTACAAGAACTGCTTAATCTTTTGGCCAACCAAGGTTCGGTTTTGTTATCATTCTTCGCGGTGGTTCATATCTTGTAGGTTTTTAGTCCTTGTATCCTTCTTTGTGCTGTTCCGGGCCCAGCCTGGCATGGGAATCATGTTTCTATATAGATTGGTCTTATTAAACAGAACATTTTTCGGCCCACATTTTGCATTGATTTAAACGTAAAATGTACACTTGAGTTCAATTGGCAATATTTTAAAAACAGCAAGGTTACGATTTTGCGCAAAATTAAACGAATAAGCTCCATTATTTTTTTTTTTTATTGTTTTTTTTTATTTCATGATAATCGGTTGCAGAATAGCTCGGCAACATTATTTTAAAATGGTATTGGTTTGTATTAAACGTATAGGGAATTTTCTATCTATGCGAAATTTTGTTAAGAGTATATGTCTTTGGTTAAGGTATTTTTAAACCAATATCACTGAAAACCACGCCATATTAATTCCATTTCCTAGCTCGTCAGATTCGCCGCTTACTTGAAAAAGCCTTTGAAAACTGGTAGGTTTTTTACCGCCCGATTTCTCATTCCCCCGGCGTCTAATACTGTTTAATAAAACAAATAAAGGCTTTATTATATAAAGAATCAAAATTAAAATGTTTTACAATGAAGTAAAGAAAATAATTTGTTCCCTTGTGTGCAATTAAGTACTTGAATACACAGCACGTAGATTTTGGCCAGTACAATAAACATGTCAAAACATTTATTAGCACAATAAACACTGTGGCTGATACATCCCACTGAGAGCTGTCTAGTCATGCATGGGAAGTCAACAAACAATAAACAAGACTAGTATAATACTATGGATACGGCATGGTGTGGAAATATCTGAAATAATTAAGAAGAAAATCTCATTGAAAAGTTCAAGGTGTATAACCTGCGTCGAAAAAAAGACAACAAAAATATCTCGCCTCGGTCAAGATTTAGATCTTAAACAAAGAATTGATACAGGTAAGACATTTTATTATAGGTTATTATACAACCCTAATTGTATGATTTTGTACTAACCCTAACCCTAAGTGAATCTTAATATGCTAACCCCTAATTGTGTGTTTTATACTAACCGTAACCCTGATTAGACGTTTTACACTAACCCTAACCCTAATTGGAAGTTTTTTGTACTAACCCTTATCATAAATGTATTTTTAAACTAACTCCTACCACTTATTTTAGGTTTTCATCGACTTCAACCTTAATTATATAATTTTGTACTAACCCTAACCCTAACTGTACCTTTTTATGCTAACCCCTAACCCTAATTGTGTGTTTTATACTAACCCTAACCCTAATTATATGTTTTACACTTACCCTAACCGTAATTGTATGTTTTTATACTAACCCTTACCATAAATGTATGTTTTTGGTCCAACCCCTACCCATAACTTTGTGTTTTCACAGAACCTAACCGTAACCCTAATTGTACGTTTTTGTACTAACCTTTAACTGAAATGTATCATTTTGTACTAACCCCTACCCCTTATTTTGTGTTTTCATCGACCCTAACCCTAATTGTATGATTTTGTACTAACCCTAACCCTAAGTGAATCTTAATATGCTAACCCCTTACCCTAATTGTGTGTTTTATACTAACCGTAACCCTAATTAGACGTTTTACACTAACCCTAACCCTAATTGGAAGTTATTTGTACTAACCCTTATCATAAATGTATTTTTAAACTAACTCATACCACTTATTTTAGGTTTTCATCGACTTCAACCTTAATTATATAATTGTGTACCAACCCTAACCCTAACTGTACATTTTTATGCTAACCCCTAACCCTAATTGTGTGTTTCATACGAACCCTAACCCTAATTATGTGTTTTACACTAACCCTTAACCTAATTGTACGTTTTTGTGGTATCCTTTATCATATATGTATTTTTTGTACTAACCCTTACCACTTATTTTGTGTTTTCATCGACAATAAGCCTAATTGTATAATTTTGTACTAACCCTAATCCTAAATGTATCTTTACATGCTAACCCCTAACCCTAATTGTGTGTTTTATACAAACCTTAACCTAAATTATATGTTTTACACTATCCTTAACCCTAATTGTATGTTTTTGGACTAACCTTTATCATATATGTTTTTTTGTACTAACCCCCACCACTTATTTTGTGTTTTCATCGGCAATAGGTATCTTTACATGCTAACCCGTAACCCTAAATAAGTGTTTTATACAAACCCTAACCTAAATTATATGTTTTACACTAACCTTAACCCTAATTGTAAGTTTTTGTTCTAACCCTTATCATAAATGTATTTTTTGTACTAACCTCTACCACTTATTTGGTGTTTTCATCGACTTCAACCCTAATTATATAATGTTGTACTAACGCTAACCCTAAATGAATCTTTTTATGCTAACCCCTAACCCTAAATGTGTGTTTTATGCTAACCCTAACCCTAATTATATGTTTTACACTAACCCTAACCCTAATTGTATGTTTTTATACTAACCCTTACCATAAATGTATGTTTTTGGTCCAACCCCTACCCATAACTTTGTGTTTTCACAGAACCTAACCGTAACCCTAATTGTACGTTTTTGTACTAACCTTTAACTGAAATGTATCATTTTGTACTAACCCCTACCCCTTATTTTGTGTTTTCATCGACCCTAACCCTAATTGTATGATTTTGTACTAACCCTAACCCTAAGTGAATCTTAATATGCTAACCCCTAATTATGTGTTTTATACTACCCGTAACCCTAATTAGACGTTTTTCACTAGCCCTAACCCTAATTGGAAGTTTTTTGTACTAACCCTTATCATAAATGTATTTTTAAACTAACTCCTACCACTTATTTTAGGTTTTCATCGACTTCAACCTTAATTATATAATTTTGTACTAACCCTAACCCTAACTGTACCTTTTTATGCTAACCCCTTACCCTAATTGTGTGTTTTATACGAACCCTAACCCTAATTATATGTTTTACACTAACCCTAAACCTAATTGTATGTTTTGTACTTACCTTTATCATATATGTATTTTTTGTACTAACCCCTACCACTTATTTTGTGTTTTCATCGACAATAAGCCTAATTGTATAATTTTGTACTATCCCTAACCCTAAGTGTATCTTAATATGCTAACCCTAAACCCTAATTGTGTGTTTTATACTAACCCTTACCCTAATTATATGTTTTACACTAACCCTACCCTAATTGTACATTTTTGTACTAACCCTCATCATAAATGCATTATTTGTACAAACATATACCACTTATTTTGTGTTTACATCTTCTACAACACTTATTGTGTGCTTTTGTACTAACCCTAACCCTAAGTGTATCTTAATATGCTAACCCCTAACCCTAACTGTGTGTTATAAACTAATCCTACCCCTAATTGTATGTTTTGTACAATTCTATACCATAAATGTATGTTTTTGGTCCAACCCCTACCCCTAACTTTGTGATTTCACACACTCTAACCGCAACCCTAATTGTACGGTTTTGCCCTAACCCTACCCTAGGTGTTTCTTAATATGCTAACACCTAACCCTAACTGTGTGTTTTATACTAACCCTAACCCTAATTATATGTTTTACACTAACCCTTACCCGAATTGTACGTTTTTGTACTTACCTTTATCATATATGTATTTTTTGTACTAACCCTTACCACTTATTTTGTGTTTTCATCGACAATAAGCCCAATTGTATAATTTTGTACTAACTCTAATCCTAAATGTATCTTAACATGCTAACCCCTAACCCCAACTGTGTGTTTTATACAAACCATAACCTAAATTATATGTTTTACACTAACTTTAACTCTAATTGTATGTTTTTGTAGTAACCTTTATCATATATGTATTTTTTGCACTAACCCCTACCACTTATTTTGTGTTTTCATCGACAATAGGCCTTATTGTATAATTTCGTACTAACCCTAACCTAACCCTAAATGTATCTTTTTATGCTAACCCCTACCCTTACTGTGTGTTTTATACTAACCCTAACCCTAATTATATGTTTTAAACTAACCCTAACCTTAATTATATGTTTTTGTATTTACCGTTACCATGCATATATCTTTTTGGTCCTACACGTACCCCTAACTTTGTGTTTTCACAGACCCTAACTGCAACCCTAATTGTACGGTTTTGCCCTAACCCTTACCCTAGGTGTTTCTTAATATGCTAACCCCTAATCCTAACTGTGTGTTTTATACTAACCCTAACCCTAATTATATGTTTTACACTAACCTTAACTCTAATTGTTTGTTTTTGTACTAACCTTTATCATATATGTATTTTTTGTACTAACCCTTACCACTTATTTTGTGTTTCATCGACAATAAGCCTAATTGTATAATTCTGTACTAACCCTTATCCTAAATGTATCTTTACATGCTAACCCCTAACCCTTACTGTGTGTTTTATACAAACCCTAACCTAAATTATATGTTTTACACTAACCTTAACCCTAATTGTATATTTTTGTACTAACCTTTATCATATATGTATTTTTTGCACTAACCCCTACCACTTATTTTGTGTTTTCATCGACAATAGGTATCTTTACATGCTATCCCCTAACCCTAACTTTGTGTTTTATACAAACCCTAACCTAAATTATATGTTTTACACTAACCTTAACCCTAATTGTAAGTGTTTGTTCTAACCCTTATCATAAATGTATTTTTTGTACTAACCCCTACCACTTATTTGGTGTTTTCATCGACTTCAACCGTAATTATATAATTTTGTACCAACGCTAACCCTAAATGAATCTTTTTATGCTAACCCCTAACCCTAAATGTGTGTTTTATACTAACCCTAACCCTAATTATATGTTTTACACTAACCCTAACCCTAATTGTATGTTTTTATACTAACCCTTACCATAAATGTATGTTTTTGGTCCAACCCCTACCCATAACTTTGTGTTTTCACAGAACCTAACCGTAACCCTAATTGTACGTTTTTGTACTAACCTTTAACTGAAATGTATCATTTTGTACTAACCCCTACCCCTTATTTTGTGTTTTCATCGACCCTAACCCTAATTGTATGATTTTGTACTAACCCTAACCCTAAGTGAATCTTAATATGCTAACCCCTTACCCTAATTGTGTGTTTTATACTAACCGTAACCCTAATTAGACGTTTTTCACTAACCCTAACCCTAATTGGAAGTTTTTTGTACTAACCCTTATCATAAATGTATTTTTAAACTAACTCCTACCACTTATTTCAGGTTTTCATCGACTTCAACCTTAATTATATAATTTTGTACTAACCCTAACCCTAACTGTACCTTTTTATGCTAACCCCTTACCCTAATTGTGTGTTTTATACGAACCCTAACCCTAATTATATGTTTTACACTAACCCTAAACCTTATTGTATGTTTTGTACTTACCTTTATCATATATGTATTTTTTGTACTAACCCCTACCACTTATTTTGTGTTTTCATCGACAATAAGCCTAATTGTATAATTTTGTACTATCCCTAACCCTAAGTGTATCTTAATATGCTAACCCTAAACCCTAATTGTGTGTTTTATACTAACCCTTACCCTAATTATATGTTTTACACTAACCCTACCCTAATTGTACATTTTTGTACTAATCCTCATCATAAATGCATTATTTGTACAAACATATACCACTTATTTTGTGTTTACATCTTCTACAACACTTATTGTGTGCTTTTGTACTAACCCTAACCCTAAGTGTATCTTAATATGCTAACCCCTAACCCTAACTGTGTGTTATAAACTAATCCTACCCCTAATTGTATGTTTTGTACAATTCTATACCATAAATGTATGTTTTTGGTCCAACCCCTACCCCTAACTTTGTGATTTCACACACTCTAACCGCAACCCTAATTGTACGGTTTTGCCCTAACCCTACCCTAGGTGTTTCTTAATATGCTAACACCTAACCCTAACTGTGTGTTTTATACTAACCCTAACTATATGTTTTACACTAACCCTTACCCGAATTGTACGTTTTTGTACTTACCTTTATCATATATGTATTTTTTGTACTAACCCTTACCACTTATTTTGTGTTTTCATCGACAATAAGCCCAATTGTATAATTTTGTACTAACTCTAATCCTAAATGTATCTTAACATGCTAACCCCTAACCCCAACTGTGTGTTTTATACAAACCCTAACCTAAATTATATGTTTTACACTAACTTTAACTCTAATTGTATGTTTTTGTAGTAACCTTTATCATATATGTATTTTTTGCACTAACCCCTACCACTTATTTTGTGTTTTCATCGACAATAGGCCTTATTGTATAATTTCGTACTAACCCTAACCTAACCCTAAATGTATCTTTTTATGCTAACCCCTACCCTTACTGTGTGTTTTATACTAACCCTAACCCTAATTATATGTTTTAAACTAACCCTAACCTTAATTATATGTTTTTGTATTTACCGTTACCATGCATATATCTTTTTGGTCCTACACGTACCCCTAACTTTGTGTTTTCACAGACCCTAACTGCAACCCTAATTGTACGGTTTTGCCCTAACCCTTACCCTAGGTGTTTCTTAATATGCTAACCCCTAATGCTAACTGTGTGTTTTATACTAACCCTAACCCTAATTATATGTTTTACACTAACCTTAACTCTAATTGTTTGTTTTTGTACTAACCTTTATCATATATGTATTTTTTGTACTAACCCTTACCACTTATTTTGTGTTTCATCGACAATAAGCCTAATTGTATAATTCTGTACTAACCCTTATCCTAAATGTATCTTTACATGCTAACCCCTAACCCTTACTGTGTGTTTTATACAAACCCTAACCTAAATTATATGTTTTACACTAACTTTAACTCTAATTGTATGTTTTTGTAGAAACCTTTATCATATATGTATTTTTTGCACTAATCCCTACCACTTATTTTGTGTTTTCATCGACAACAGGCCTTTTTGTATAATTTCGTACTAACCCTAACCCTGAATGTATCTTTACATGCTAACCCCTAATTCTAACTGTGTGTTTTATACTAACCCTAACCCTAATTATATGTTTTACACTAACCTTAACTCTAATTGTATGTTTTTGTAGTAACCTTTATCATATATGTATTTTTTGTACTAACCCCTACCACTTATTTTGTGTTTCATCGACAATAAGCCTAATTGTATAATTTTGTACTAACCCTAATCCTAAATGTATCTTAACATGCTAACCCCTAACCCTAACTGTGTGTTTTATACAAACCCTAACCTCAATTATATGTTTTACACTAACCTTAACCCTAATTGTATGTTTTTGTACTAACCTTTATCATATATGTTTTTTTTGTACTAACCCCTACCACTTATTTTGTGTTTTCATTGACAATAGGTATCTTTACATGCTAACCCGTAACCCTGACTTTGTGTTTTATACAAACTCTCACCTAAATTATATGTTTTACACTAACCCTAACCCTAATTGTATGTTTTTATACTAACCCTTACCATAAATGTATGTTTTTGGTCCAACCCCTACCCATAACTTTATGTTTTCACAGAACCTAACCGTAACCCTAATTGTACGTTTTTGTACTAACCTTTAACTGAAATGTATCATTTTGTACTAACCCCTACCCCTTATTTTGTGTTTTCATCGACCCTAACCCTAATTGTATGATTTTGTACTAACCCTAACCCTAAGTGAATCTTAATATGCTAACCCCTTACCCTAATTGTGTGTTTTATACTAACCGTAACCCTAATTAGACGTTTTACACTAACCCTAACCCTAATTGGAAGTTATTTGTACTAACCCTTATCATAAATGTATTTTTAAACTAACTCCTACCACTTATTTTAGGTTTTCATCGACTTCAACCTTAATTATATAATTGTGTACCAACCCTAACCCTAACTGTACCTTTTTATGCTAACCCCTAACCCTAATTGTGTGTTTCATACGAACCCTAACCCTAATTATGTGTTTTACACTAACCCTAAACCTAATTGTACGTTTTTGTGGTATCCTTTATCATATATGTATTTTTTGTACTAACCCTTACCACTTATTTTGTGTTTTCATCGACAATAAGGCTAATTGCATAATTTTGTACTAACCCTAATCCTAAATGTATCTTTACATGCTAACCCCTAACCCTAACTGTTTGTTTTATACAAACCCTAACCTAAAATATATGTTTTACAGTAACTTTAACTCGAATTGTATGTTTTTGTAGTAACCTTTATCATATATGTTTTTTTTGCACTAACCCCTACCACTTATTTTGTGTTTTCATCGACAATAGGCCTTATTGTATAATTTCGTACTAACCCTAACCCTAAATGTATCTTTTTATGCTAACCCCTACCCTTACTGTGTGTTTTATACTAACCCTAACCCTAATTATATGTTTTAAACTAACCCTAACCCTAATTGTATGTTTATGTATTAACCGTTACCATACATGTATCTTTTTGGTCCTACACGTACCCCTAACTTTGTGTTTTCACAGACCCTAACTGCAACCCTAATTTTACGGTTTTGCCCTAACCCTTACCCTAGGTGTTTCTTAATATGCTAACCCCTAATCCTAACTGTGTGTTTTATACTAACCCTAACCCTAATTATATGTTTTACACTAACCTTAACTCTAATTGTATGTTTTTGTACTAACCTTTATCATATATGTATTTTTTGTACTAACCTTTACCACTTATTTTGTGTTTCATCGACAATAAGCGTAAATGTATAATTTTGTACTAACCCTAATCCTAAATGTATCTTTACATGCTAACCCCTAACCCTAATTGTGTGTTTTATACAAACCTTAACCTAAATTATATGTTTTACACTAACCTTAACCCTAATTGTATGTTTTTGGACTAACCTTTATCATATATGTTTTTTTGTACTAACCCCCACCACTTATTTTGTGTTTTCATCGACAATAGGTATCTTTACATGCTAACCCGTAACCCTAAATAAGTGTTTTATACAAACCCTAACCTAAATTATATGTTTTACACTAACCTTAACCCTAATTGTAAGTTTTTGTTCTAACCCTTATCATAAATGTATTTTTTGTACTAACCCCTACCACTTATTTGGTGTTTTCATCGACTTCAACCCTAATTATATAATGTTGTACTAACGCTAACCCTAAATGAATCTTTTTATGCTAACCCCTAACCCTAAATGTGTGTTTTATGCTAACCCTAACCCTAATTATATGTTTTACACTAACCCTAACCCTAATTGTATGTTTTTATACTAACCCTTACCATAAATGTATGTTTTTGGTCAAACCCCTACCCATAACTTTGTGTTTTCACAGAACCTAACCATAAACCTAATTGTACGTTTTTGTACTAACCTTTAACTGAAATGTATCATTTTGTACTAACCCCTACCCCTTATTTTGTGTTTTCATCGACCCTAACCCTAATTGTATGATTTTGTACTAACCCTAACCCTAAGTGAATCTTAATATGCTAACCCCTAATTGTGTGTTTTATACTAACCGTAACCCTAATTAGACGTTTTTCACTAACCCTAACCCTAATTGGAAGTTTTTTGTACTAACCCTTATCATAAATGTATTTTTAAACTAACTCCTACCACTTATTTTGTGTTTTCATCGACTTCAACCTTAATTATATAATTTTGTACTAACCCTAACCCTAACTGTACCTTTTTATGCTAACCCCTTACCCTAATTGTGTGTTTTATACGAACCCTAACCCTAATTATATGTTTTACACTAACCCTAAACCTAATTGTACGTTTTGTACTTACCTTTATCATATATGTATTTTTTGTACTAACCCCTACCACTTATTTTGTGTTTTCATCGACAATAAGCCTAATTGTATAATTTTGTACTAACCCTAACCCTAAGTGTATCTTAATATGCTAACCCTAAACCCTAATTGTGTGTTTTATACTAACCCTTACCCTAATTATATGTTTTACACTAACCCTACCCTAATTGTACATTTGTGTACTAACCCTCATCATAAATGCATTATTTGTACAAACATATACCACTTATTTTGTGTTTACATCTTCTACAACACTTATTGTGTGCTTTTGTACTAACCCTAACCCTAAGTGTATCTTAATATGCTAACCCCTAACCCTAACTGTGTGTTATAAACTAATCCTACCCCTAATTGTATGTTTTGTACAATTCTATACCATAAATGTATGTTTTTGGTCCAACCCCTACCCCTAACTTTGTGTTTTCACACACTCTAACCGCAACCCTAATTGTACGGTTTTGCCCTAACCCTACCCTAGGTGTTTCCTAATATGCTAACACCTAACCCTAACTGTGTGTTTTATACTAACCCTAACCCTAATTATATGTTTTACACTAACCCTTACCCGAATTGTACGTTTTTGTACTTACCTTTATCATATATGTATTTTTTGTACTAACCCTTACCACTTATTTTGTGTTTTCATCGACAATAAGCCTAATTGTATAATTTTGTACTAACCCTAATCCTAAATGTATCTTAACATTCTAACCCCTAACCCTAACTGTGTGTTTTATACAAACCCTAACCTAAATTATATGTTTTACACTAACTTTAACTCTAATTGTATGTTTTTGTAGTAACCTTTATCATATATGTATTTTTTGCACTAACCCCTACCACTTATTTTGTGTTTTCATCGACAATAGGCCTTATTGTATAATTTCGTACTAACCCTAACCTAACCCTAAATGTATCTTTTTATGCTAACCCCTACCCTTACTGTGTGTTTTATACTAACCCTAACCCTAATTATATGTTTTAAACTAACCCTAACCTTAATTATATGTTTTTGTATTAACCGTTACCATGCATATATCTTTTTGGTCCTACACGTACCCCTAACTTTGTGTTTTCACAGACCCTAACTGCAACCCTAATTGTACGGTTTTGCCCTAACCCTTACCCTAGGTGTTTCTTAATATGCTAACCCCTAATCCTAACTGTGTGTTTTATACTAACCCTAACCCTAATTATATGTTTTACACTAACCTTAACTCTAATTGTTTGTTTTTGTACTAACCTTTATCATATATGTATTTTTTGTACTAACCTTTACCACTTATTTTGTGTTTCATCAACAATAAGCCTTATTGTATAATTCTGTACTAACCCTTATCCTAAATGTATCTTTACATGCTAACCCCTAACCCTTACTGTGTGTTTTATACAAACCCTAACCTAAATTATATGTTTTACACTAACCTTAACCCTAATTGTATGTTTTTGGACTAACCTTTATCATATATGTTTTTTTGTGCTAACCCCCACCACTTATTTTGTGTTTTCATCGACAATAGGTATCTTTACATGCTAACCCGTAACCCTAAATAAGTGTTTTATACAAACCCTAACCTAAATTATATGTTTTACACTAACCTTAACCCTAATTGTAAGTTTTTGTTCTAACCCTTATCATAAATGTATTTTTTGTACTAACCCCTACCACTTATTTGGTGTTTTCATCGACTTCAACCCTAATTATATAATGTTGTACTAACGCTAACCCTAAATGAATCTTTTTATGCTAACCCCTAACCCTAAATGTGTGTTTTATGCTAACCCTAACCCTAATTATATGTTTTACACTAACCCTAACCCTAATTGTATGTTTTTATACTAACCCTTACCATAAATGTATGTTTTTGGTCCAACCCCTACCCATAACTTTGTGTTTTCACAGAACCTAACCGTAACCCTAATTGTACGTTTTTGTACTAACCTTTAACTGAAATGTATCATTTTGTACTAACCCCTACCCCTTATTTTGTGTTTTCATCGACCCTAACCCTAATTGTATGATTTTGTACTAACCCTAACCCTAAGTGAATCTTAATATGCTAACCCCTAATTGTGTGTTTTATACTAACCGTAACCCTAATTAGACATTTTTCACTAACCCTAACCCTAATTGGAAGTTTTTTGTACTAACCCTTATCATAAATGTATTTTTAAACTAACTCCTACCACTTATTTTAGGTTTTCATCGACTTCAACCTTAATTATATAATTTTGTACTAACCCTAACCCTAACTGTACCTTTTTATGCTAACCCCTTACCCTAATTGTGTGTTTTATACGAACCCTAACCCTAATTATATGTTTTACACTAACCCTAAACCTAATTGTACGTTTTGTACTTACCTTTATCATATATGTATTTTTTGTACTAACCCCTACCACTTATTTTGTGTTTTCATCGACAATAAGCCTAATTGTATAATTTTGTACTAACCCTAACCCTAAGTGTATCTTAATATGCTAACCCTAAACCCTAATTGTGTGTTTTATACTAACCCTTACCCTAATTATATGTTTTACACTAACCCTACCCTAATTGTACATTTTTGTACTAACCCTCATCATAAATGCATTATTTGTACAAACATATACCACTTATTTTGTGTTTACATCTTCTACAACACTTATTGTGTGCTTTTGTACTAACCCTAACCCTAAGTGTATCTTAATATGCTAACCCCTAACCCTAACTGTGTGTAATAAACTAATCCTACCCCTAATTGTATGTTTTGTACAATTCTATACCATAAATGTATGTTTTTGGTCCAACCCCTACCCCTAACTTTGTGTTTTCACACACTCTAACCGCAACCCTAATTGTACGGTTTTGCCCTAACCCTACCCTAGGTGTTTCTTAATATGCTAACACCTAACCCTAACTGTGTGTTTTATACTAACCCTAACCCTAATTATATGTTTTACACTAACCCTTACCCGAATTGTACGTTTTTGTACTTACCTTTATCATATATGTATTTTTTGTACTAACCCTTACCACTTGTTTTGTGTTTTCATCGACAATAAGCCTAATTGTATAATTTTGTACTAACCCTAATCCTAAATGTATCTTAACATGCTTACCCCTAACCCTAACTGTGTGTTTTATACAAACCCTAACCTAAATTATATGTTTTACACTAACTTTAACTCTAATTGTATGTTTTTGTAGTAACCTTTATCATATATGTATTTTTTGCACTAACCCCTACCACTTATTTTGTGTTTTCATCGACAATGGGCCTTATTGTATAATTTCGTACTAACCCTAACCTAACCCTAAATGTATCTTTTTATGCTAACCCCTACCCTTACTGTGTGTTTTATACTAACCCTAACCCTAATTATATGTTTTAAACTAACCCTAACCTTAATTATATGTTTTTGTATTAACCATTACCATGCATATATCTTTTTGGTCCTACACGTACCCCTAACTTTGTGTTTTCACAGACCCTAACTGCAACCCTAATTGTACGGTTTTGCCCTAACCCTTACCCTAGTTGTTTCTTAATATGCTAACCCCTAATCCTAACTGTGTGTTTTATACTAACCCTAACCCTAATTATATGTTTTACACTAACCTTAACTCTAATTGTTTGTTTTTGTACTAACCTTTATCATATATGTATTTTTTGTACTAACCCTTACCACTTATTTTGTGTTTCATCGACAATAAGCCTAATTGTATAATTCTGTACTAACCCTTATCCTAAATGTATCTTTACATGCTAACCCCTAACCCTTACTGTGTGTTTTATACAAACCCTAACCTAAATTATATGTTTTACACTAACCTTAACCCTAATTGTATATTTTTGTACTAACCTTTATCATATATGTATTTTTTGCACTAACCCCTACCACTTATTTTGTGTTTTCATCGACAATAGGTATCTTTACATGCTATCCCCTAACCCTAACTTTGTGTTTTATACAAACCCTAACCTAAATTATATGTTTTACACTAACCTTAACCCTAATTGTAAGTGTTTGTTCTAACCCTTATCATAAATGCATTTTTGTACTAACCCCTACCACTTATTTGGTGTTTTCATGGACTTCAACCCTAATTATATAATTTTGTACTAACGCTAACCCTAAATGAATCTTTTTATGCTATCCCCTAATCCTAAATGTGTGTTTTATACTAACCCTAACCCTTATTATATGTTTTACACTTACCCTAACCGTAATTGTATGTTTTTATACTAACCCTTACCATAAATGCATGTTTTTGGTCCAACCCCTACCCATAACTTTGTGTTTTCACAGAACCTAACCGTAACCCTAATTGTACGTTTTTGTACTAACCTTTAACTGAAATGTATCATTTTGTACTAACCCCTACCCCTTATTTTGTGTTTTCATCGACCCTAACCCTAATTGTATGATTTTGTACTAACCCTAACCCTAAGTGAATCTTAATATGCTAACCCCTAATTGTGTGTTTCATACTAACCGTAACTCTAATTAGACGTTTTTCACTAACCCTAACCCTAATTGGAAGTTTTTTGTACTAACCCTTATCATAAATGTATTTTTAAACTAACTCCTACCACTTATTTTAGGTTTTCATCGACTTCAACCTTAATTATATAATTTTGTACTAACCCTAACCCTAACTGTACCTTTTTATGCTAACCCCTTACCCTAATTGTGTGTTTTATACTAACCCTAACCCTAATTATATGTTTTACACTAACCCTAAACCTAATTGTACGTTTTGTACTTACCTTTATCATATATGTATTTTTTGTACTAACCCCTACCACTTATTTTGTGTTTTCATCGACAATAAGCCTAATTGTATAATTTTGTACTAACCCTAACCCTAAGTGTATCTTAATATGCTAACCCTAAACCCTAATTGTGTGTTTTATACTAACCCTTACCCTAATTATATGTTTTACACTAATCCTACCCTAATTGTACATTTTTGTACTAACCCTCATCATAAATGCATTATTTGTACAAACATATACCACTTATTTTGTGTTTACATCTTCTACAACACTTATTGTGTGCTTTTGTACTAACCCTAACCCTAAGTGTATCTTAATATGCTAACCCCTAACCCTAACTGTGTGTTATAAACTAATCCTACCCCTAATTGTATGTTTTGTACAATTCTATACCATAAATGTATGTTTTTGGTCCAACCCCTACCCCTAACTTTGTGTTTTCACACACTCTAACCGCAACCCTAATTGTACGGTTTTGCCCTAACCCTACCCTAGGTGTTTCTTAATATGCTAACACCTAACCATAACTGTGTGTTTTATACTAACCCTAACCCTAATTATATGTTTTACACTAACCCTTACCCGAATTGTACGTTTTTGTACTTACCTTTATCATATATGTATTTTTTGTACTAACCCTTACCACTTATTTTGTGTTTTCATCGACAATAAGCCTAATTGTATAATTTGATACTAACCCTAATCCTAAATGTATCTTAACATGCTAACCCCTAACCCTAACTGTGTGTTTTATACAAACCCTAACCTAAATTATATGTTTTACACTAACTTTAACTCTAATTGTATGTTTTTGTAGTAACCTTTATCATATATGTATTTTTTGCACTAACCCCTACCACTTATTTTGTGTTTTCATCGACAATAGGCCTTATTGTATAATTTCGTACTAACCCTAACCTAACCCTAAATGTATCTTTTTATGCTAACCCCTACCCTTACTGTGTGTTTTACATTTACCCTAACCGTAATTGTATGTTTTTATACTAACCCTTACCATAAATGTATGTTTTTGGTCCAACCCCTACCCATAACTTTGTGTTTTCACAGAACCTAACCGTAACCCTAATTGTACGTTTTTGTACTATCCTTTAACTGAAATGTATCATTTTGTACTAACCCCTACCCCTTATTTTGTGTTTTCATCGACCCTAACCCTAATTGTATGATTTTGTACTAACCCTAACCCTTAGTGAATCTTAATATGCAAACCCCTAATTGTGTGTTTTATACTAACCGTAACCCTAATTAGACGTTTTACACTAACCCTAATCCTAATTGGAAGTTTTTTGTACTAACCCTTATCATAAATGTATTTTTAAACTAACTCCTACCACTTATTTTAGGTTTTCATCGACTTCAACCTTAATTATATAATTTTGTACTAACCCTTACCCTAACTGTACCTTTTTATGCTAACCCCTTACCCTAATTGTGTGTTTTATACGAACCCTAACCCTAATTATATGTTTTACACTAACCTAAACCTAATTGTACGTTTTGTACTTACCTTTATCATATATGTATTTTTTGTACTAACCCCTACCACTTATTTTGTGTTTTCATCGATAATACGCCTAATTATATAATTTTGTACTAACCCTAACCCTAAGTGTATCTTAATATGCTAACACTTAACCCTAATTGTGTGTTTTATACTAACCCTTACCTTAATTATATGTTTTACACTAACCCTACCCTAATTGTACATTTTTGTACTAATCCTCATCATAAATGCATTATTTGTACAAACCAATACCACTTATTTTGTGTTTACATCTTCTACAACGCTTATTGTGTGATTTTGTACTAACCCTAACCCTAAGTGTATCTTAATATGCTAACCCCTAACCCTAACTGTGTGTTATAAACTAATCCTACCCCTAATTGTATGTTTTGTACAATTCTATACCATAAATGTATGTTTTTGGTCCAACCCCTACCCCTAACTTTGTGTTTTCACACACTCTAACCGCAACCCTAATTGTACGGTTTTGCCCTAACCCTACCCTAGGTGTTTCTTAATATGCTAACACCTAACCCTAACTGTGTGTTTTATACTAACCCTAACCCTAATTATATGTTTTACACTAACCCTTACCCGAATTGTACGTTTTTGTACTTACCTTTATCATATATGTATTTTTTGTACTAACCCTTACACTTATTTTGTGTTTTCATCGACAATAAGGCTAATTGTATAATTTGATACTAACCCTAATCCTAAATATATCTTTACATGCTAACCCCTAACCCTTACTGTGTGTTTTATACAAACCCTAACCTAAATTATATGTTTTACACTAACTTTAACTCTAATTGTATGTTTTTGTAGTAACCTTTATTATATATGTATTTTTTGCACTAACCCCTACCACTTATTTTGTGTTTTCATCGACAATAAGGCTAATTGTATAATTTTGTACTAACCCTAATCCTAAATGTATCTTTACATGCTAACCCCTAACCCTAACTGTGTGTTTTATACAAACCCTAACCTAAATTATATGTTTTACACTAACTTTAACTCTAATTGTATGTTTTTGTAGTAACCTTTATTAAATATGTATGTTTTTGTATGTTTTGTATTAACCGTTACCATACATGTGTCTTTTTGGTCCTACACGTACCCCTAACTTTGTGTTTTCACAGACCCTAACTGCAACCCTAATTGTACGGTTTAGCCCTTACCCTTACCCTAGGTGTTTCTTAATATGCTAACCCCTAATCCTAACTGTGTGTTTTATACTAACCCTAACCCTAATTATATGTTTTACACTAACCTTAACTCTAATTGTATGTTTTTGTACTAACCTTTATCATATATGTATTTTTTGTACTAACCCTTACCACTTATTTTGTGTTTCATCGACAATAAGCCTAATTGTATAATTTTATACTAACCCTAATCCTAAATGTATCTTTACATGCTAACCCCTAACCCTAACTGTGTGTTTTATCAAACCCTTACCTAAATTATATGTTTTACACTAACTTTAACTCTAATTGTATGTTTTTTTAGTAACCTTTATCATATATGTATTTTTTGTACTAACCCCTACCACTTATTTTGTGTTTTCATCGACAATAGGTATCTTTACATGCTTACCCGTAACCCTAACTTTGTGTTTTATACAAACCCTAACCTAAATTATATGTTTTACACTAACCTTAACCCTAATTGTAAGTTTTTGTTCTAACCCTTATCATAAATGTATTTTTTGTACTATCCCCTACCACTTATTTTGTGTTTTCATCGACAATAAGGCTAATTGTATAATTTTGTACTAACCCTAATCCTAAATGTATCTTTACATGCTAACCCCTAACCCTAACTGTGTGTTTTATACAAACCCTAACCTAAATTATATGTTTTACACTAACTTTAACTCTAATTGTATGTTTTTGTAGTAACCTTTATTATATATGTATGTTTTTGTATGTTTTGTATTAACCGTTACCATACATGTGTCTTTTTGGTCCTACACGTACCCCTAACTTTGTGTTTTCACAGACCCTAACTGCAACCCTAATTGTACGGTTTTGCCCTTACCCTTACCCTAGGTGTTTCTTAATATGCTAACCCCTAATCCTAACTGTGTGTTTTATACTTACCCTAACCCTAATTATATGTTTTACACTAACCTTAACTCTAATTGTATGTTTTTGTACTAACCTTTATCATATATGTATTTTTTGTACTAACCCTTACCACTTATTTTGTGTTTCATCGACAATAAGCCTAATTGTATAATTTTGTACTAACCCTAATCCTAAATGTATCTTTACATGCTAACCCCTAACCCTAACTGTGTGTTTTATCAAACCCTAACCTAAATTATATGTTTTACACTAACTCTAACTCTAATTGTATGTTTTTGTAGTAACCTTTATCATATATGTATTTTTTGTACTAACCCCTACCACTTATTTTGTGTTTTCATCGACAATAGGTATCTTTACATGCTTACCCGTAACCCTAACTTTGTGTTTTATACAAACCCTAACCTAAATTATATGTTTTACACTAACCTTAACCCTAATTGTAAGTTTTTGTTCTAACCCTTATCATAAATGTATTTTTTGTACTATCCCCTACCACTTATTTGGTGTTTTCATCGACTTCAACCCTAATTATATAATGTTGTACTAACGCTAACCCTAAATGAATCTTTTTTATGCTAACCCCTAACCCTAAATGTGTGTTTTATGCTAACCCTAACCCAAATTATATGTTTTACACTAACCCTAACCCTAATTGTATGTTTTAATACTAACCCTTACCATAAATGTATGTTTTTGGTCCAACCCCTACCCATAACTTTGTGTTTTCACAGAACCTAACCGTAACCCTAATTGTACGTTTTTGTACTAACCTTTAACTGAAATGTATCATTTTGTACTAACCCCTACCCCTTATTTAGTGTTTTCATCGACCCTAACCCTAATTGTATGATTTTGTACTAACCCTAACCCTAAGTGAATCTTAATATGCTAACCCCTAATTGTGTGTTTTATACTAACCGTAACCCTGATTAGACGTTTTACACTAACCCTAACCCTAATTGGAAGTTTTTTGTACTTACCCTTATCATAAATGTATTTTTAAACTAACTTCTACCACTTATTTTAGGTTTTCATCGACTTCAACCTTAATTATATAATTTTGTACTAACCCTAACCCTAACTGTACCTTTTCATGCTAACCCCTAACCCTAATTGTGTGTTTTATACGAACCCTAACCCTAATTATATGTTTTACACTAACCCTAAACCTAATTGTACGTTTTTGTACTTACCTTTATCATATATGTATTTTTTGTACTAACCCCTACCACTTATTTTGTGTTTTCATCGACAATAAGCTTAATTGTATAATTTTGTACTAACCCTAACCCTAAGTGTATCTTAATATGCTAACACTTAACCCTAATTGTGTGTTTTATACTAACCCTTACCCTAATTATAGTGAGTGAGTGAGTGAGTTGGTGTTTTACGCCCGTGCAACGCTATGTAGGTTATTTACAGGCGATGAACATGAAAAGAATGATAAAATGAACATGAAATGATGATGATAAATGACATGAAATATGGGGATGGGGTGGAAAACAAAGGACCGGTAAATTTTGACGTCCACAGGAAAAAAGGGAGAGGTGGGTAGGGGCGGAAAATTTAGCCTATGTGGTGCACTACTGGGCGGTCCACAAAGGGGTCTTTTACGTGCATGAAGCGTGGCACTCTCCACACACGTTGGCCCACTATGGTCGGCTACCCTAATTATATGTTTTACACTAACCCTACCCTAATTGTACATTTTTGTACTAACCCTCATCATAAATGCATTATTTGTACAAACCTATACCACTTATTTTGGTAATTATACTAATTATGTAATTTTGTGCTAACCCTAATCCTAAATGTATCTTTACATGCTAACCCCTAACCCTAACTGTGTGTTTGATACAAACCCTAACCTAAATTATATGTTTTACACTAACTTTAACTCTAATTGTATGTTTTTGTAGTAACCTTTATCATATATGTATTTTTAGCACTAACCCCTACCACTTATTTTGTGTTTTCATCGACAATAGGCCTTATTGTATAATTTCGTACTAACCCTAACCCTAAATGTATCTTTTTATGCTAACCCCTACCCTTACTGTGTGTTTCATACTAACCCTAACCCTAATTATATGTTTTAAACTAACACTAACCCTAGTTATATGTTTTTGTATTAACCGTTACCATACATGTATCTTTTTGGTCCTACACGTACCCCTAACTTTGTGTTTTTACAGACCCTTGAGTGAGTGAGTGAGTTGGTGTTTTACGCCCGTGCAACGCTATATAGGTTATTTACAGGCGATGAACATGAAAAGGGTGATGAAATGAACATGAAATGATGATGATAAATGAAATATGGGGGTGGGATGGGAAACTAAGGACCGATAAATTTTGAAGAACCACAGGAAAAGGGGAGAGGTGGGTAGGGGCGGAAAATTTAGCCTATGTGGTGCACTACTTGGCGGTCCACAAAGGGGTCTTTTACGTGCATGAAGCGTGGCACTCTCCACACACGTTGGCCCACTATGGTCGGCGGTCAGGGTTTCCGTATTATAGACCTGACAACCCCCGCGGACGAGGGCCACCCTATTCAGCCACCTAGGGTACACACTTGGTCGCTCTGTGGGCTGAGCACTGACCCGACGTCAGAATCCCAAGACCCTTAGTCGCCTCTTACGACAAGCTAGGCTCTGCTGCGGGCCTATTCGCCACCCGGGCCCTGCACGGGCCTAATCGTAACCCTAATTGTACGTCTTTGTACTAACGTTTACCTGAAATGTATCTCTTTGTACTTACCCATACCCCTTATTTTGTGTTTTCATCGACCCTAACCCTAATTGTATGATTTTATACAAACCCTAACCCTAAGTGTATCTTAATATGCTAACCCCTAACCCTAATTGTGTGTTTTATACTAACCTTAACCCTGATTTTATGTTTTACACTAATCCTTACCCTAAGTGTTACTTAATATGCTAACACATACCCCTAACTTTGTGTTTTATACTAAACCTAACCCTAATTATATGTTTTACACTAACCCTAACCCTAATTGTTACTTATATGCTAACCCCCTAACCCTAATTGTGTGTTTTATACTAAACCTAACTCTAATTATATGTTTTACACTTACCCTACCCTGATTGTACATTTTTGTACTAACCCTCATCATACATACATTATTTGTACAAACCTATACCACTTATTTTGTGTTTTCATCTACTATAACCCTAACTGTGTGTTTTAAACTAATCCTACCCCTAATTGTATGTTTTTGTACAATTCCATACCATAAATGTAACTTTTTATTCCAACCCCTAATTTTGTGTTTTCACAGACTCTATACGGTTTTGTACTAACCCTAACCCTAGGTGTTTCTTAATATGCTAACTGTGTGTTTTATACAAACCTTAAACTAAATTATATGTTTTACAATACCTTAACCCTAATTGTAAGTTTTTGAGAGTGAGTGAGTGCGTGAGTTGGTGTTTTACGCCCGTGCAACGCTATATAGGTTATTTACAGGCGATGGACATGAAAAGGATGATAAAATGAACATGAAATGATGATGATAAATGAAATATGGGAATGGGGTGGGACACAAAGGACCGGTAAATTTTGAAGAACCAGGAAAAGGGGAGAGGTGGGTAGGGGCGGAAAATTTAGCCTATGTGGTGCACTACTTGGCGGTCCACAAAGGGGTCTTTTACGTGCATGAAGCGTGGCACTCTTCACACACGTTGGCCCACTATGGTCGGCGGTCAGGGTTTCCGTATTATAGAACTGACAACCCCCGCGGACGAGGGCTACCCTAATCAGCCACCTAGGGTACACACTTGGTCGCTCTGTGGGCTGAGCACTGACCCGACGTCAGAATCCTAAGACCCTTAGTCGCCTCTTACGACAAGCTAGGCTCTGCTGCGGGCCTATTCGCCACCCGGGCCCCGCACGGGACTGTTAGTTTTTGTACTAACCCTTATCATAAATGTATTTTTTGTACTAACCCCTACCACTTATTTGGTGTTTTCATCGACTTCAATCCTAATTATATAATTTTGTACTAACACTAACTCGAAATGTATCTTTTTATGTTAATCCCTAACCCTAAATGTGTGTTTTATGCTAACCCTAACCCTAATTATATGTTTTACACTAACCTTAACCCTAATTGTATGTTTTTATACTAACCCTTACCATAAATGTATCTTTTTGGTCAAACCCCTACCCCTTACTTTGTGTTTTCACAGAACCTAACCGTAACCCTAATTGTACGTTTTTGTACCTACCTTTACCTGAAATGTATCATTTTGTACTAACCCCTACCCCTTATTTTGTGTTTTCATCGACCCTAACCCTAATTGTAGGATTTTGTACTAACCCTAACCCTAAGTGAATCCTAATATGCTAACCCGTAACCCTAATTGTGTGTTTTATACTAACCGTAACCCTAATTAGACGTTTTACACTAAACCTAACCCTAATTGGAAGTTTTGTACTAACCCTTATCATAAATGTATTTTTAAACTAACTCCTACTACTTATTTTAGGTTTTCATCGACTTCAAACTTAATTATATTATTTTGTAATAACCCTTACCCTAAATGTACCTTTTTATGCTAACCCCTAACCCTAATTGTGTGTTTTATACGAACCCTAATCCTAATTATATGTTTTACACTAACCCTAAACCTAATTGTACGTTTTTGTACTTACCTTTATCATATATGTATTTTTTGTACTAACCCCTACCACTTATTTTGTGTTTTCATCGACAATAAGCCCAATTGTATAATTTTGTACTAACCCTAACCCTAAGTGTATCTTAATATGCCAATCCTTAACCCTAATTGTGTGTTTTATACTAACTTTAACCCTTATTTTATGTTTTACACTAATCCTAACCCTAAGTGTTACTTAATATGCTAACCCCTACCCCTAACTTTGTGTTTTATACTTAACCAAACCCTAATTACAGATAGGTGCACACATAACCAGTACGGAAGTTAATATAAAGTTAACTTATGACTGCTTACCACGTCTGCTCATGTCTGCTTTAGCAGACATTCAAGTTAACTTGCGTTAACTCATGACTGGTCAAAGCAGACTTGTGACAGCTTTTTAATGACTGGTCATAACCAGTCACAAAGACATGACTGCTTTTACCAGACCAGTCTTTGCAACAAACCTGCTCTTACCAGACATGTTTAATTATGCAAGGGTTTGGTTTAATATAAAAAAAAACGTCTTTAACATAAAAAATGATTTTCAAATACAGTTCAGGCAAAAGAACGTACAATTTTTCCTTTTATATTCCGTTTTTTAAAGCAGACATTTCACGAAGTTAACTTGACCAGACCTGTCATAATAATATGACTGCTTTTAAAAGCAGACGTGGAACTATGACTGCTTTTCAAGTTAACTTGGAACCAGTCGCGCTACAGCTCAAAGCAGTCGCATGACCAGTCGAAAGTGGTCTTGATGTCTGCTTCTCAAGTTAACTTACCGTATAGGTTATGTCTGCACCAATCTGTATATGTTTTACATTAACCCTACCCTAAACGACATTTTTGTACTAACTCTTATCATGAATGCATTATTTGTACTAACCCCTACCACTTATTTTGTGTTTTCTTCTACTATAACCCTAATTGTGTGATTTTTTATTAACCCTAACCCTAAATGTATCTTAATGTGTGTTTTAAACTAGCCCTACCCCAAATTGTATGTTTTTGTACAATTCAATACCATAAATGTACCTTTTTGGTCCAACCCCTACCCCTAACTTTGTGTTTTCACAGACTCTAACCGCAACCCTAATTGTACGGTTTTGTACTTACCCTAACGTAAATGTATCTTAATATGCTAGCCCCTAACCCTAATTGGGTGTTTTATACTACCCCTAACCCTAATTATTATATGTTTTACACTAACCCTAACCCTAATTGTACGTTTTTGTACTTACCTTTATCATATATGTATTTGTTGTACTAACCCCTACCACTTATTTTGTGTTTTCATCGACAATAAGCCTAATTGTATAATTTTGTACTTACCCAAATCCTTAATGTATCTTTATATGCTATCCCTTAACTCTAACTGTGTGTTTTATACTAACCCTTACCTAAATTATATGTTTTACACTAACCTTAACCCTAACTGTATGTTTTATACTAACCCTTACCATAAATAAATCTTGTTAATCCAACCCCTACCCCTTACTTTGTGTTTTCACAGACCCTAACCGTAACCCTAATTGTACGTTTTTGTACTAACCTTTACCTGAAATGTATCTCTTTGTACTAACCCCTACCCCTTATTTTGTGTTTTCTTCGACCCTAACCCTAATTGTATGATAGTGTACTAACCTTAACCCTAAGTGTATCTTATTATGCTGATCCTTAACCCTAATTGTTTGTTTTATACTAACCCTAACCCTTATTATAAGCTTTACACTAACCCTAACCCTAATTATACGTTTTACACTAACCTAATCCTTATGTAATTTTCTGTACTAAATCTTATCATAAATGGATTTTTTGTACTAACCCCTACCACTTATTTTGTGTTTTCATCGACTTCAACCCTAATTATATAATTTTGTACTAACCCTAACCCTAAATGTATCTTAATATGCTAACCCCTAACCCTAACTGTGTGTTTTATACTAACCCTTACCCTAACTATATGTTTTACACTAACCCTACCCTAATTGTACATTTTTGTACTAACCCTTATCATAAATGCATTATTTGTACAAACCTATACCACTTATTTTGTGTTTTCATCTTGTATTACACTTATTGTGTGATTTTGTACTAACCCTCACCCTAAGTGTATCTTAATATGCTAACCCCTAACCCAAACTGTGTGTTTTAAACTAATCCTATCCCCTAATTGTATGTTTTGTACAATTCCATACCATAAATGTACGTTTTTGGTCCAATCCCTACCCCTAACTTTGTGTTTTCACAGACTCTAACCGCAACCCTAAATGTACGGTTTTGCCCTAACCCTTACCCTAGGTGTTTCTTAGTATGCTAACTCCTAACCCTAACTGTGTGTTTTATACTAACCCTAACCCTAATTATATGTTTTACACTAACCCATACCCGAATTGTACGTTTTTGTACTTACCTTTATCATATATGTATTTTTTGTACTAACCCTTACCACTTGTTTTGTGTTTTCATCGACAATAAGCCTAATTGTATAATTTTGTACTAACCCTAATCCTAAATGTATCTTGACATGCTAACCCCTAACCCTAACTGTGTGTTTTATACAAATCCTAACCTAAATTATATGTTTTACACTAACCTTAACTCTAATTGTATGTTTTTGTACTAACCTTTATCATATATGTATTTTTTGCACTAACCCCTACCACTGATTTTGTGTTTTCATCGACAATAGGCCTTATTGTATAATTTTGTACTAACCCTAATCCTAAATGTATCTTTACATGCTAACCCCTAACCCTAAATGTATCTTTATATGCAAACCCCTAACCCTAACTGTGTGTTTCATACTAACCCTAACCTAAATTATATGTTTTACACTAATCTTAAATAGGCTAAATTTTCCGACCCTACCCACCTCTCCCCTTTTTCCTGTGGTTCTTCAAAATTTACCGGTCCTTTGTTTCCCACCCCATCCCCATATTTCATTTATCATCATCATTTCATGTTCATTTTATCATCCTTTTCATGTTCATCGCCTGTAAATAACCTATATAGCGTTGCACGGGCGTAAAACACCAACTCACTCACTCACACTAATCTTAACCCTAATTGTATGTTTTATACTAACCCTTACCCTAGTTGTATTTTTTTGTATTAACCCTTACCATACAAGTATCTTTTTGGTCCAACACCTACCCCTAACTTTGTGTTTTCAAAGACCCTAACCGTAACCCTAATTGTACGTCTTTGTACTAACGTTTACCTGAAATGTATCTCTTTGTACTAACCCCTACCCCTTATTTTGTGTTTTTTGGAAAAATGTCACGTTCCTCGCACGTTAAAGAACCCTGCTGCAGGTTTCGGTAAGAGTAGGACCCGTAGGATCCCCATGCAGGAGGCTAAATTTCCCGTCCCTATCCATCACTCCATTTTCCAGTGGCAGTCAAAACTTTCCTACCCGATTGGCCATGTTTCCCCATTTCCTCCACTTCAACATCATTTCATGTTCATTGTATCACCACTTGCATGTTCAACTCCCGGATATAGCCGAATTCGTGCTACTAACTAGTGTTAAGACATATAATAAGGATTAGGGTTAGTGTAAAGACATACAATAGGTTTTAGGGCTAGCATGAAAACATTTAAATCCAGTGACTGATTTTAAAAACAACCTGTACCGTCTTACAGCCATTGTTCTTGACATTGGATACAACCGATTATTCAAACCAGTCGGTGTTCCACACGAAAACAACAAGGACAATCGCTCTTTCATTTCTCTTCCATTTTTTAACAAAGGTTTGGATGCCATTAATTTAGGAAACATTTTACACCATACATGTCCCTTCTTATTTCAAAGACACAAGTGTTCCCGTCATTTCTTATTCCTATACTTCCACCATTGCACCTAAGGTATTTAACTACAAACAAGTTTTGCGGGATTACCAAATCAACGACCTCTGAGCAAAACCACCAGACTGTTCTTGTGACAAATCCTCATTCAAATAGTCCCTCTGGCCACGTCATTACCGGGGACCTCAACATAGTGGAAAATGACCAACTCCGAGATGTTTTGGCCAAAGGACCAAAATATCGTGAGCCTAGAGCAATCAACTGGAACCATAATTTCAAAACAATTATGGATTCAGTTGAAGACTATGCCAGAAAATGGGCAAAAAAAGAACATGAAAAGGAAAGCGACGTTCTCTCTGAGTGGGTAAAGTCTGTGAGGTCGTTGGTTTTGAAAAGGATTAACTCTTTGAAAGGCTCTATGAGCACCAAGGCAACATCTATTTTCAACAACCCTGATGTTGCGAAGACATTGTCCACCTTACATGACAAATATGTTATCGTACCTGCTGATAAAGCGCCTAACAACATCATTTTCGTATGCAAAAGACACTATATTGATTGTTTAACAGCTGAATTAGGGGTTGGTTGTACTAGCAAAAGCACCACATATACAGCAGCAACACTGTCAAAGGAGGAAATAATCAACAATCATAATTCTGTCATTTCTTCCTTTGGCATTTCTGTTGACAAAAAGAACGATGACGTTCCATCCTTGTATTGGATTCCAAAGTTACATAAAACTCCATACAAGCAACGATTTATTGCTGGGTCATCCAAATGTACAACTAAGCCTCTTTCAGTTTTGTTAACATCAATATTGACGGCAATAAAATCAAGCATTCAAAAGTATTTCGATTGTTGTTACTCTAGAAATGGCGTCAATCAAATGTGGATTCTCAAAAATTCTAAAGAACTGATGGAAAATCTCCATTCTAAGTCATTTTTATCATGTAATAGCATTAAAACGTTTGATTTCTCTACATTATATACTTCAATTCCACATTCACAACTAAAATCTCGTTTGGCACAGCTGATTAAACGTAGCTTTATCAAAAAGAACGGAAAACGCAGGTACAAGTATTTGGTAGTCGGTTATAAAAAGAGTTACTTTGTCATCCAAGAGTCTAGCAAGAAAAACAAATTTTCAGAAGATCAAATAATAGAAATGCTCAACTTTCTAATCGACAACATATTTGTACAGTTTGGTGGACGTGTTTTTCAGCAAAGAATAGGTATCCCAATGGGCACAAATTGTGCACTATTGCTTGGCTTTTGTTTCTTCATTCATATGAAGCGGACTTCTTACAATCACTTCTAGACAAAAAGGACCGCAAACTTGCTTTATCCTTCAATCTCACATTTCGTTATATTGATAATGTCCTTTCACTAAACAATCCTCGATTTGGTGACTATTTACATCTCGTATATCCGAAGGAACTTGAGATAAAGGACACTACATATTCTAGGAGGTCCGCTTCATATCTGGATCTATTTCTCGAAATTGACACACAAGGAAGGTTTTGTACAAAGCTTTATGACAAACGTGATGACTTCAACTTTCCAATATTTCTAAACGCTTATAGATAATGAACTGATTTTTGGTATGTGAATTAACCTTGATGAGTTACAGATCAAGTTTGAGTTTCGTGCCGGTCCACAAATTTTTATGGGAGTTATGGCCCTTTGAACTTTGAAAATTCACTAAAATTTCAGTTTTCCGCACTTTTTTTCTAAACGCCTCACTCCGCTCGACATATATTATTTATCTGCACCTCCCCTAAATTATAGTTCTGAATTCACGTTTGGGCTCCTTTTCAGTTGGCCTATTCGAGATTATCAGAATGTCATCCTTCCACACTAGAACAAGTTTACTAAATGAGACTGAAATTATGTACATGTACCTAAATAGTAAAATGTCCCGTGCGGGGCGGCGAATAGGCCCGCAGCAAAGCCAAGCTTGTAAGAGGCGACTAAGGGTCTTGGAATTCTGACGTCGGGTCAGTGCTTAGCCCACAGAGCGACCAAGTGTGTACCCTAGGTGGCTGAATAGAGTGAACTTCGTCTGCAAGGGTTGTCAGGTCTATACTACGGAAACCCTGACCGCTAACCACAGTGGGCCAACGTATGTAGAGAGTGCCACGCTTCATGCACGTGAAAGACCCTTTGTGGACCAAGTAGTGCACCATATAGGCTAAATTTTCCGCCCCTATCTACCTCCCCCTATTTTCCTGTGGTTCTTCAAAAATTGTCGTTCCTTTGTTTCAAACCCCATTCCGTCCGCTCCAGCATATGGAGTTTACGTATCACAATTGATTCGTTATTCCAGAGCATGTGGGGAGTACAACGACTTCCTTGATAGAGCTACACGGCTGACAAGCAAATTGTTAACACAGGGGTACGTTGCTCCCAGGTTGTTGTCATCACTCAAGAAATTTCACGGACGACATCATGTGCTTGTATGCAAATACGGGATTTCTATCTCTCAGATGAGCACAGATGTTGGTTTGACATAGAGTTTTGTGATGTCATCCTTTCCGGATTTGACCAACACTTAATCGATCTTTGGTAACGTGACGGGTGTGCTATAGCAAGCAGGAACTGCTTACTCTTCCGGAGCACCTGGGTTCACTCTCGTTTCGACTTGAATTCGCGTTGCTGAATGCGGTTTTGTTGTTATGTGTGTGTGTTTTATGTTGTTATGTGGTTTGTTTTGTTGTGATGATTTTTTTGTCTGCCGGTTTTGTCTTTGTCTTCACGGTTTTATGATACTGATTACCCCTTTGGTACACCTTTGCTTCTCCCATCCCCATATTTCATTTATCTTCATCATTTCTATTAGTTCTATATAGTTCGATTCCTTTAACTATCGATGTGCAAGCAGTTGCCGTTAGAGTTTCATTACATCAAACTATAACTCTATGTTCAGTTTATATACCACCTAATGATAACTTAACTTTAGCACAACTTCAAAATTTAACGCATCAGCTTCCTGCTCCATACATGTTAGTTGGGGACTTCAATGCCCACAACCCATTATGGGGCAGTGCCAACTTGAATGATAAGGGTAAAAAGATTGAGGATTTTTTATCGAAAGAATCTCTTTGTATCTTTAATGATGGTTCTTCTACATTTTTACATTCTGGAAATGGAACATACTCATCAATTGATCTCTCAATATGTGATCCTTCTCTTTTAACAGATTTCTCATGGCAAGTCCATGATGATCTCTGTGGAAGTGATCACTTTCCTATTATATTAAAAGATCTTTTTGGTGAACCTGAACAAAGAATTCCTCGCTATAAGTTAGAGAAGGCCGATTGGCAAAAATTTTCAATACTTTGTTCGGAAAAATTAAGACCAGAACTTTTTGATCAGGACCAAGAACCAATAACAACATTTAATCAAACTCTTATATCTATAGCTGATGAAACCATTCCTAAGACCTCGGCAACTCCTAAAAAACTCAATAAACCTTGGTTCACAGACGAGTGTGACAAGGCTATCGACGATAGAAATAAAGCTCAAAAACAATTTGGCAAACATCAAACAAAAGAAAATTTTAGTAATTTTAGAATTTTTCGGGCGAAGGCAAAACGAACTTGTCGACAATCTAGAAGAACATCCTGGCGAAATTTTGTATCTGGTTTAACTTCACGAACTCCCATGAATAAAATATGGAATTTCATACAAAAACTTAAAGGTAAAAACTCTAAATCCTCGGTAAAACATCTGAACGTTGGCAATTCCACTTTAACATCTGAAAAGGACATTGCCAACAAACTAGCTGAGACTTTTGCCAAACATTCATCTTCATCTAATTACAAACCTGACTTCCAAAAATTTAAACGTACAGCTGAAAAAACGAAATTGAACTTTAACTCCGACAATTCGGAGAGCTATAATTCTCCTTTCTCTTTAGATGAGCTTAAAACTTCCTTAAATAAAGCCCATGACACTGCATGTGGCCCTGAGCATCCACTATCAACTTTTAAAACATCTTCCTGATATATCGATGAAGACTCTTCTCAATTTAATGAATGATATATGGATAAATGGAAAATTGCCCGAAATATGGAAGCTTGCCACTGTTGTTCCTATCCCTAAGCCGGGGAAGGATCACACAGATGCTTCCAACTACGTCCGATAGCCTTGACAAGCTGCGTCTTTAAGACTCTAGAACGCATGATCAACGATCGGCTCGTTTGGTTCAATGGACTCATTTCGAATATCCAGTGTGGATTCCGCCAAGGCAGGAGCACGCTTGATCATTTGGTCCGTTTTGAGTCTTTTCTTCGAAATGCATTTGCGAAGAACGAACATGTTGTGTCCATCTTTTTCGATCTCGAAAAAGCTTATGACACCACATGGAAGTATGATATTTTAAAGGACATTTCTGATATGGGGTTAAAAGGAAGGTTACCAACTTTCTTTGCCGACTTTCTTTCTGACAGACACTTTAATGTTTAAGTTAATAAGACTTTTTCTGAAGAGTTTGATCAAGAAATGGGTGTGCCTCAGGGTAGCATCCTTTCGGTCACTCTCTTTAGTATTAAAATAAATAGTATTGCCAAAGTTCTCCAAGATAATATTGAAGGTTCTTTATATGTTGATGACTTTTTAATATGCTACAGTGCAAAAAAACATGAATACCATTGAAAGGCAATTACAGCTGTGCCTTAAACGGATTGAAAAATGGGCCTCTGAAAATGGTTTCAAATTTTCAGAGAGTAAAACTGTTGCTATGCATTTTTGTAAGAAACGGAAACTTCATCCCGATCCAGATCTCTTTTTGTATAACAAAAAATAAAGATAGTTGAAGAAGCAAAATTTCTTGGCGTCCTTTTTGACAGAAAACTTTCCTTTCTCCCCCATATCAAAATGTTAAAATCAAGATGCCTAAAAGCTCTTAATGTTTTAAAAGTTGTTTCCAGTACTGACTGGGGAGCTGATAAATCAGTTCTTTTAAATTTGTATAGGTCCATTGTTAGATCGAAATTGGATTATGGTTCAATTATTTATGGGTCAGCGAAAAAGTCTTATTTGCAGATTTTAGAGGCTGTTCATCATCAGGGATTGCGCCTCTGTCTCGGTGCATACAGGACCTCCCCCATTGAGAGCCTGTATGCAGAGGCAAATGAGCCATCCCTGAAGCATCGAAGAATTAAACTAGGTTTGCAATATGCCACCAAATTAAAAGCCTTCCCAAACAACCCTGCCTACGTCTGTGTTTTTAAACCACCTCTTAGGAATATGTATGAAAAACATGAAAACAAAACTCCTCCTTTTGGTATTCGTATCGAACCTCACCTGACTAATTTGAAGATTGATTTAGAAACTATAAAACCTGTCAAGCCTTTGAGAGTTCCACCCTGGGAACTTTTAAAGCCAACATTTATTTTTGATCTCCGTAAACATAAAAAGTCTGAAACAAATCATCTGCTTATACAACAAGATTACTGCGAAATTAAATCCAAATATCCTGATTTTTCAACAGCATATACAGATGGCTCTAAAGATGGTGATAGTGTTGCTGCTGCTGCTGTCTTAGAAGATAGCATTTCTACGCAACGCCTCCCGTCTACTGCTTCCATTTTTACAGCTGAAGCAAGAGCCATCATTTTAGTCCTCAGGCTTATTGATGCTTCAGAACACTCTCAATTCTTTGTTTGTTCTGATTCTCTCTCTTGTCTTCTGGCAATTGAGAATTGTAATTTTAAAAACCCATTAATTTCTAAAATTGTATATATAGTTCATCAATTGATAAGAGGTGGCGTGGAATTGATTTTCCTATGGGTACCAAGTCATACTGGTATTCATGGGAATTCAGTCGTGGACAGGGTTGCGAAGGAAGCCCTTCGGAATCCAATATCCAAATGTTTTATTCCTTATTCGGACTGTAGAAATAAAATCAGAATATATGTTCATAGTTTATGGGACGAGGTTTGGGCTGCCGCTGAGCACAACAAACTTCATGAGCTCAAGCCACAGCTTGGGGAGAGTCATGCCTCATTCCGATGCCGTCGAGACCAAGCAGTCATCCCTAGATGCCGCATAGGTCATTCTAGAGTCACTCATGGCTACTTGATGACACAAGAGAAGGAAGTCCCGATGTGCATCCCTTGTGACTCACGGTATTCTTTGAGGCATGTTCTCCTTGACTGTGTTGATCTTGCTCCTATTCGTATGAAGTATTTCAACTGTGCATCCATGCACGATTTGTTCAGCGGCATCCCAGCCGATGCCATTTTATCATTTTTAAAAGAAATTAGTCAGTACTCAAAATTATAATTCTTAAAATAAAATCACCATTTGTAAATTCTTTTGTTGCTATTATAATTAATCTTTAGCTCGTTATTGTCAAGTTCTTTTTGCTATCGCTGTAAATGGTTTTATTTTTAGTGTGTTAATTTTAAATGATTATTTTATCTATTTATTTTCTAGTCATTCTATTTATTTTATCTACGGTCTTTTGACTTTGTTTTATATTAATGTGTTATTTACATAATTTTTTCAACTTGTTTATGTCCTGATGATGGCTGCAATATCGCCGACGGAACATTAAACAACTAACAATCAATCAATCAATCAATCAGTGAAGCCTATTGAACCTTTAATCGCGTCTTATTTTCCTTCTTAGCAATCGCAACATATTAATTGACATGTAAGGTGTAGCCAGAGGTGTTTTATTGGGACAGCAAAATCGCATTATTTGGAAAATCCAACAGTTGACCTGTCCGGATTGGACCATATTTAGTGATAGGCGTTAGCATCATTTTCCTGACTCAGAAATCCAGAATGTGTATTAACAATATGTATGTCGTTGTCAATAATGATATGAAAAAACTGTACAATTTAAAATAAGAGCGAAAGTTTTATATATATTTGTGGAAGAAATATAGATTAATTAAGTTGTTTATAGAATTTTTGACATCAAGTGAAATAAATTGCTAGGATTGCCGAGCGATTAAAATATTAAATTTATTTCTCCGATATCCAACTACAGTTTTCATCTCAAACCTTCATCCTTGGCGCTGTCTTCATTCCAGAACTGTTGACCTCATGTTACACTGCTTCCCATGAGATTGCCCACATGCTGTTTACAATTCGAGATATAGATGGAATGCAAACCCCAAAGGATAACGCAAGCAATGCATATATTGGGTAGTGTCGAGCCCATTTCAGCGTCAGGACAAAACTGTTCTCTGTGGTTACAAAAAATCTCCAGAATGATTTGCTTGCATTCTTAGCAAAGCGGCTTTATACAGTTTATTAAATGTTTAAAACGATTCTCTAGAAAGGATTCAAAGTAACTCTGTCTATTCAAAAGGTGTCGGTAGACATCATTCGATCTTCATGATAAAAGGGGCATATTGTATTGATACGACTTCGTTTTACAAATCGATTGTATTTGTGCTCTGTATCAATAAGTGTATTCCAAAAGCATATTCACAATCATGAATTGTGATAGGAATTTGTTTACAAAAATAAAAGCAGGGCGAAAATATTCTGTCTTGGTTAATCAAAGCAATGAGTGGAATATTACTTTCCTCTTACCAAAAACCGTTTTTCTTCGTTAACTTACAACATAGGCTTATTGATAAAAATGATGATAGATACAGTGAGATTACAGAGACATTTATTTATCGAGCTTCTTTTTTTTTTGTTTATGTATTTTTTTCATTAATTTTCATATATTAAAGTTTTTGTTGCATAATGATATTTGAATATTTATTCCAATATATGTTTTATCATCTTGCTATTTTTACATTTCATTTTGTTTTATATACTCGGGAAGTAACATTGGTAGATCGTGCATCATGAAAATTCCGCTCTACGAGTACTGTAATTAGAATTTACTGATTGAGTTGTTTTCCGTGTTATAATTTAATGCAAGTTAACTCCTTTTTGTCTCGCTTGAGAAGCGGAGCGAGACATATATGGAGGTGTAATTTTACGAATTGCGGCTTTTATGTAAATCCTAAGTTGATGTAACTTGGTATGCATATGCCCCAGTAGTAGTTTGGCACAGTTGCATCCCCATCTTTTGAAATTGATTTTCCGTTTTGGGCGACTTAGAAAATTGCCAATACATATGATAGCAATGTTAAGGTTTTATGAGCACCTCCATATCTCAAGAAATATAACTCCTAGGTTGATGAAACTTGGTTTGCATATGCCCCAGTAGTAGCTTAGCACATTTGCATCCCCATCTTTTGACCTTGGCCTTGAATTTCCGGTTGAGTGACTTTAGACAATTTCTAATGCATATAATAGCAATGTTAAGGTTTAATGGACACTTCTATATCTCAAGAGCTATAAGACCTATGTTGATGAAACTTGGTTTTCATATGCTCCAGTAGTAGCTTAGCACAGTTGCATCCCAATCTTTTGACGTTGACTTTGATTTTCTGGATGAATTACTTTGACATTTTTCAATACATGAAGTTTAATGAGTGGGACCTGTCAATTCTACATTCTCAACATAAATAAAGTAATGATACCCGTGCGGGTTCCGGGTGGCGAATAGGCCCGCAGCAGCGCTAAGCTTGTCGGTAAAAGTCCACTAAAGAGCGCTCAGAAACCTGAAATCGGGTCAGGCCGCTTTGCCCACAAAGCGACTGTGATTTGTGCCCAAGGTGGTTGAATGGGGCAGCCCCGACATCGAGAGATGCGGGGTCGTCAGGCGATATAGCTACAATAATGTAGCTCCTTTGACATCTTTGATTAGGCGGAGCTACAATGCGGCCCCATTCCTCGTAACGGAGCAACGCCGAAAGTGAAATCACACCGGGCGCAATTCAATCCATTAGACGTTAAATTTGGTATTAAAATATTGCTCGTAGTATTTTAATGACGAATTCAGATTAAATTTTCCGATATTTTGCACAATTTATAAGATTTTCGTGAAAAACTCAAGTTTTGAAGGATCTTGATCCTAAACTTTATAATGAAGTTCAGGATCAGAATTTTTAAAATGATGGTTTTCTAACAAATTAATATTTACCTATGACTTTCGACCAAAATTATTATTAATTCAATGTTATCCAGAGTGTAATTGGTAATTTCGTACCATCTTGAGAGCTTTGTTTGAGTTGGAAAAAGAAATTCGATTTGCTCCATTACGAGTAATGGGACCGCATTGTATCTCCGCCTAATCAAAGATGTCAAAGGAGGTACATTAATGTGAGGTATTTCTTCCGGTCAAAATCGGCCTTAAGACCATGGTTTTATTTTGTGACGTCATCACTATTCGGAACTCGTAAATGATGTTCCGAAGCCATCCGAAGATGCGAGATGCAGTATGGAAGACAGGAATGAAATTCTGTCCAGGAAAGTGAAAATATACAAAAAACAGTCACTTGCTCCAATCAAGAAAAGGCATGTTCAACCTGGAGAATGTGTTTACGATTTTAATAAGCTGAAAAGATCTAAATGTGCTTACAGTAAGTGGTCCAATTATACACGTGCAACAACATAATCAATTATTACATGAAACATACATGCAAGACAGAATTCCCACTACCTCCTTGAATAGAGGGTACAACTGCAGTGTTTCCTTAAATTAGTACCCTTTTATAGGCTTAATATATTGATCACCTTCATTTTTAGCCTTCAGTTTAGGGGTACATGGCTAATTTGTGGATGATAAAACACTCTACACTGATTACAGTGCATGCTTATTAGTTTTCTCATGCCTTAGCAACAGTCTTCTGGGAAAAGACTATTCTTCTATCTTTCAATATTAACTGTTAAGACCAGGGTCAGCAATGGATTTCACGACAGGTCGTAAGTGTAAAATAAGTCTTCGTTGTATGGTGTCATAATCAAAATTGTATTGTGACATCATAACCTAAGATAAAATTTACACTTACAACTTTTTGTGAAATCCCTGTCTGATCTGGAGACGCACAACACATCATGGTCTTATCTTTCAATATTGACTATTAAGACCACGATATGTTCTAGAGACACACAACACATCATGGTCTTATCTTTCAATATTGACTATAATTAAGACCACAATCTGTTCTAGAGACACACAACACATCATGGTCTTATCTTTCAATTTTGACTGTTAAGACCACAGTCTGTTCTAGAGACACACAACACATCATGGTCTTATCTTTCAATATTGACTGTTAAGACCACAGTCTGTTCTGGAGACGCACAACACATCATGGTCTTATCTTTCAATATTGACTATTAAGACCACAGTCTGTTCTAGAGACACACAACACATCATGGTCTTATCTTTCAATTTTGACTGTTAAGACCACAGTCTGTTCTAGAGACACACAACACATCATGGTCTTATCTTTCAATTTTGACTGTTAAGACCACAGTCTGTTCTAGAGACACACAACACATCATGGTCTTATCTTTCAATTTTGACTGTTATCACCACAGTCTGTTCTAGAGACACACAACACATCATGGTCTTATCTTTCAATTTTGACTTATCACCACAGTCTGTTCTAGAGACACACAACACATCATGGTCTTATCTTTCAATTTTGACTGTTAAGACCACAGTCTGTTCTAGAGACACAACACACCATATTACTATCTTTCAATATTGACTGTTAAGACCACACTCTGTTCTGGAGACGCACAACACATCATGGTCTTATCTTTCAATATTGACTATTAAGACCACAGTCTGTTCTAGAGACACACAACACATCATGGTCTTATCTTTCAATTTTGACTGTTAAGACCACAGTCTGTTCTAGAGACACACAACACATCATGGTCTTATCTTTCAATATTGACTGTTAAGACCACAGTCTGTTCTAGAGACACACAACACATCATGGTCTTATCTTTCAATTTTGACTGTTAAGACCACAGTCTGTTCTAGAGACACAACACATCATGGTCTTATCTTTCAATATTGACTGTTAAGACCACAGTCTGTTCTGGAGACACACAACACATCATGGTCTTATCTTTCAATATTGACTATTAAGACCACAGTCTGTTCTAGAGACACACAACACATCATGGTCTTATCTTTCAATTTTGACTGTTATCACCACAGTCTGTTCTAGAGACACACAACACATCATGGTCTTATCTTTCAATTTTGACTGTTAAGACCACAGTCTGTTCTAGAGACACAACACACCATATTACTATCTTTCAATATTGACTGTTAAGACCACACTCTGTTCTAGAGACACATATCACATCACGGTCTTATCTTTTAATATTGACTGTTAAGACCACAGTCTGTTCTAGAGACATGGTCTTATCTTTCAATTTTGACTGTTAAGACCACAGTCTGTTCTAGAGACACAACACACCATATAACTATCTTTCAATATTGACTGTTAAGACCACACTCTGTTCTAGAGACAAATATCACATCACGGTCTTATCTTTCAATATTGACTGTTAAGACCAAGCTCTGTTCTACTGTGGAAAAACAACACATCATGGTCTTAATTTTTAATACTGAATGGCGAATAGGCCCGCAGCAGAGCCTAGCTTGTCGTAAAAGGCGACTAAGGGTCTTGGGATTCTGACGTCGGGTCAGTGCTCAGCCCACAGAGCGACCAAGTGTGTACCCTAGGTGGCTGAATAGGGTGGCCCTCGTCCGCGGGGGTTGTCAGGTCTATAATACGGAAACCCTGACCGCCGACCATAGTGGGCCAACGTGTGTGGAGAATGCCACGCTTCATGCACGTAAAAGACCCCTTTGTGAACCGCCAAGTAGTGCACTACATGGGCTAAATTTTCCGCCCCTACCCACCTCTCCCCTTTTCCTGTGGTTCTTCAAAATTTACCGGTCCTTTGTGTCCCATCCCTTCCCCATATTCCATTTATCATCATCATTTCATGTTCATTTTATCACCCTTTTCATGTTCATCGCCTGTAAATAACCTATATAGCGTTGCACGGGCGTAAAACACCAACTCACTCACTCACATTTAATACTGAATGTTAAGACCACAATTTGTTCTAGAGACACAACACTTCATTGGTCTTATCTATTGACATGACCTGATCTGGGATGACCCATAACATGAATGGTGAACTTATACTATGCATTAAAGTTATTTATTTTATAGGCATCAACAAACCTGTTAATGCAGATGTCCCTGAGTCAACTTCTTCGTTACCTATACATGTTGAAACACCATCATCTGCGTCAGACCTTGACAGATCTTGGTCAACAAATGTTACTAATGTGGATGAATCTCATTTCTCTGATGCTGCAAGCACATCTTCATGTGATAATGCCAGTAGGAACTTAACAGTCCCAATATCAGAAATACATGTTGTTGATGCATCAGTATGTATTTTCCAGATGCTAATAGTTGATTTTTTTTTTGTTATTGATAAACTGCATTTGTTAGCAGTTATAAGCTATAATTTTACATGTATAGTTAATTTAGAATTAATTTTAATGATATTTAAATAATTTTTTTTGTAATCAACACCTGATATCATCTGTAGTACACTGTAAGCTAAATAGTCAAACGAAGTAGTAGGTATTTAGGACCTGACACGTAAATTTTATTCTTGTTTAGACCTCTCACAGTGAACCCTTTTTCACAGAGGAAGAGCTGTATGAAAATTTGCTACATTCAGGTTTGTACACAATTAATTATGATTTTCGGCTAGATTTCACTAGTTAAACTCCTTGTATTAAAATGGTGAATGTCGGGGGTGGGGGAGGGGGCAGGCAGGGATAATATTTTTGTTACAGTTTTCTCAGGAACTACTTATCACAGCCTCTTGATATTTGGTATACAGCATCAACATATGGTCCCATACCATGGATTCATTTTCAGATCTGTCACTAACCTTCTTCCTGTTTGCAGACTTAGTTAAATTTTACACATTTTTAGTCACTTAAAGAAAATTTTCATAACACTTTTTTCAGAAACTTTTTATCACAGCCACTTGAAATTTAGTGTACAGCATCAACAAATAGTCCCATACCATGGGATACATTTTCAGGTCTGTCGCTCTTTTACTTCCTGTTTGCTGACTTAGTTTAATTTTCCACATTAATAGTCAATAGTAGAAAATTTTTGTAACATTTTTCTTGGAAACTACTTATCACAGCTTCTTGATCTTTTGTATACAGCATCAACATATGGTCACATACCTTGGGATACGTTTTCATGTCTATCGCTCACCCTCTTCCTGTTTTCCAAATTAGTTAATTATCAATGAAATGCAACCAATTTTGTCTTTGACCCATTTTTTATGTATTAAAATATAGAAAATTAGAATAATGTTGATTGAACAGAATTAATGAAAACAGTCCTTTCAAATCTTACAATATAAAAAATAGGCAGCAACATAAATCAGATCCTGGATTGAAATTGTGATATACTAGTATGCAATGTACATTGTACATGTTTTGGTTTAAAGCTAAATTTAGATTTATCAGTACATTATTTCCTAAGATAAATGAATAATTTCAGATGTAAACTTAAAATGAACATCTGTATTTTGAGAGATTTTTCTAAAGAAAGAAAAAAAAAACTTTTATCAGAAAACATTTGTTTATTGCCACTCAAGGAGTAAATTTTGTTTAAATGATAAAATAAACAAAACATTCTTTGCTATCATAATCACTTTTATTTGCATATTTTGAATGTATTACAGTGTACATTGTACATTACTTTGATTACCATTGTAGATAAAGGATCAGTTTCCATCTCAGATGGTGTTGGTTTGTTTATGGTTCTTCCTGATATGAATTTTACCAAGTCTGCTTTTAAGGTACGCTACAGATAGTAACTTTTTTGTCATGCCCACCCATCCACAGTGGACAAGCAGTCACTGTCCACCCAGTTTTATAGGCCCGCAGCAGAGCCTAGCTTGTCGTAAGAGGCGACTAAGGGTCTTGGGATTCCGACGTCGGGTCGGTGCTCAGCCCACAGAGCGACCAAGTGTGTACCCTAGGTGGCTGAATAGGGTAGCCCTCGTCCGCGGGGGTTGTCAGGTCTATAATACGGAAACCCTGACCGCCGACCATAGTGGGCCAACGTGTGTGGAGAGTGCCACGCTTCATGCACGTAAAAGACCCCTTTGTGGACCGCCCAGTAGTGCACCACATAGGCTAAATTTTCCGACCCTACCCACCTCTCCCCTTTTTCCTGTGGTTCTTCAAAATTTACCGGTCCTTTGTTTCCCACCCCATCCCCATATTTCATTTATCATCATCATTTCATGTTCATTTTATCATCCTTTTCATGTTCATCGCCTGTAAATAACCTATATAGCGTTGCACGGGCGTAAAACACCAACTCACTCACTCACTCCACCCAGTTTTTATAAATAAAAATTTTTCATTGGTGAGAAATTTGTTGAAGCTATCCGAATCAATAATTGTAGATTTTTATACGACCACAAATTTTGCTTTTTATTTGAAAATATGTCTATTTCATAATTATGTCGAAAACAATGGCCTTGTATTTCTGGTATCTTCTGTATTATTGTTTGAATTTTATGCCCACTATTGTCCACCCTATGCCCACTTGCACAATGGGAAAGTGGGCATGTAAAAAAGTCACTGATTGTACATAAACAAATAGACCTTCCTCAGAGTAGGTTATTGAATTACCCGCCTCTAGATAAACAGAAATTTTAGATTTTACCAGTGCCTTTGAACAAACTTGTTAAATATAGAATTCTAATTACCCTTAATGTGTTGGCAATAAAATATCTTTACCAGCTTGCTGATAATCCCCCAAGAATGTTAGAAATCAAATTAATATATTGCTTTGAATAATTTTGGAAATTTTGTTAAAATTATGTGGTAGGTAAGTGGGAAACATTTATTATAAATATTTTGATTCAAAACGACATGACATTGAAAACTTTTGTAAAAATATCAAGAAAGAGATAAAAAAAAATATAATCAATTAAGTTTGGGCATATGCCATGGGCATGAAAATCTACATATTAAGTTGATATTACCAATATTACATTTATTAAGAATTCAACTGCTACCTGAAATTCTATCTTTTTATATTTAGAAAAATTAATACTGATTTATTTTTCTCTGCAACAGTTCATAGGACAAAGATTTGAAATTCTTTTATTTTTTACTCTTTTCAGAAAAACAGTTTGGTTCTTCTTCAAAGAAAAGCAATATCCTTTGTAAATGATGCAAAATGGGTGATAACATGCAGTTGCCAGCCAGTGTGGAGTAGAGAAATTTTAACTTCCTCCAGCCAACACTGTTTGTCATATGAAAGTAATTAAACTGAGTACTCAACTTGTATAATAGCAAAATTTTCAGAAAAATAGAATTAACAATTTTAATGATACTCTATTTGGTATATGTTTAACTACTAATTCTATTTAAATATCTTTATCAAGTCAGGACCAACGCTGCACTACTTCTGTAGTAGATTTAAAACTGTCTGGTAGTTACTTATTTATTTTTACACTTAACATATGTTGTCAGTATAAACACTTACAAGTATCAATTATGTTTTATTTCATATAAGCCGGAATAGCTCAGTTGGAAGAGCATTAGACTTAAGATCTGAAGACCCCTGTTCAAACCCGGGTTCTGGCACAAAATTTAGTTTTCCTCAGGCTAAGACAATTTGGAAAAAGTGATATTTTTTTTGTTTAGCTGACAAAAATACCAGATTAATATTATCATGATTATTGACAAGACTGACATTTTGTAGACTTCAATCATGATATCTTGTACTAAAAAAATTGTTTTTTCATTTGCTTATTGTAGGTTTTATTTTACAATATCCACCATGTCTTCACAGATACATTGGTAGTAAAATATTTTCCCAGTATGACAACATGCATCAAATCAGTCCAACAGATTATTTTGTTGTTTCACCTGCAGGTTTGTGATGTAACATGTTGCATGCTCTAGATCAATACAATCTACAAAAGAGATCAACGAAATTTAGAGCAAATAGATGTACACTTTCAAATAATAGTTAGACAATATATATTTTTAAAAGAAATTACCCTATACCGTACCATAACTAATATGACATAATTGTCACCATTTTGTTGTCAAAAAAGCTCTACCCACACTGTACAATAATCTAATATCAATTTTTATTTTGCATGTGTATGTGAAAAATCATGCTGTTAACAGTAAAGCTGTGAATAAAAAAATGAACTTTTATTTAAGAACTGCAGATGTGAAAACATGTCAAATTCCATTTGAATTTAGTGAGTTAATTTGTTTTCTTATTTAGATGCAGATCACCGTTATGCAGAAAATGAGTTTGATGCAAGTATTGTTTAAAATGTAGTTGAAACTTCTGTTCAGAATTTAACTAAATATAGTAGTATATTTTTATCAACACACTTTTTTATGTCAAAATGAAGTTTATATTGATGTAGCAATATGCCTAACATAGAAAGTATCACTTTATTATCTACCACTATATTTATTGGCTTATTGGTCAAGTGGTGTTTAGAAGTGCTATAAGTGCATATTTAAAATTGTACAAGATATTAATAGATGATGTAAACAATAAAAAGGTAAATATTTCAGATGCTTGTGTGTTCTTTTAAGTACAAAGTTAGGTGTGTGTGGAATGGATATACACCTTACATGTATTACATTTGTATTAATTTTGTAATTAAGATGTCTTTTATTTATTATGAATTGTTTAAGGTATAAAAAAGGGACATAATTTGTCATTCCTTTAAAAGACTACCTTTTAATACTACAGATAACATTATTCAACAATTCAAAACAGGCATCATTGGCTCTTTTGAACAGCTTAATGAAATTCTTATTATTAAGCCATCTGAAAAGAAATGCAGATTTTGTGGAGGAGACTTAGATGAAGGTGACCCAGTTGAAAATCAATGGATAGCTGCAAATGAGTGCACTATTATCACAAATACCTATCTTGGAAGTGCAAATGGTAATGCAAAACTTTTATGAGATTTCACATTTCTTTGAGTTGCAAATTTGACAGCAAATCTTAGATGGTCTTCAAATGTTATAATCAGTTTAAAGTGTCCATAATATTTTATTGTGCTCCACTCAATTTTCCAGAATTATGACCCTTGAACTTCAATAAAATATTACTAAAATTTCAGTTTTTCTCACTTTAAAAAAACAGATATTGAAGAAGTTTTCAGTATGCATGTCTTCAAATCAGGTGTTTCATTTATTTAACTGATTTTTTATTGGTCAATATTGGGATTCCCCTTCACTTACGCCAATCAAACACTTTCAAACACCGGTGTTTCAGGCAAGTTATTACCCTATTGCGAATGCGCATGTATGTGTTTACAGCGGCTATATCAGTCGCTGTGAACAAAATGATGCGCATTCGCAATAGGGTAATGTGTTTACAGCGGCTATATCAGTCGCTGTGAACAAAATGATGATAAAAACCACATTTATAAACGGCACTGATGGATAAAGAGTTTTAAAAATATGTACATGTAAGTCTAACTTGATGAGTTAGTGATCACTATCATGTTTGATTCTGCTCCACATTTAGTTTGCTTTACCTTCAATCTTGATCTGTGGTCTTAATGTTATATTATTAGATTCTGAATGGGCACCCAGTGGTGTCATGTTTTATCAAGGGGTCTACATAGAGATGGATACTATCTGATGATATCTTATTTCTGTTTGTTCTATACCATTGTTCTGATTTAATTTAATTCCAAATTTGGGATATAATTAATTTATTTTATTTCCTTTTCAGTTTATTATAGGCCTTGTTTGGGATGTGATTCACTTACTTTATTTGATGGATCAGAGGAATGCCTTTTAAATATGGGGTCATATTTGGTTGGACATGACATATTGCGGTCATACATGCATAGCTTTTTATATGGAAGGTAATGATATCACAAGATTATTCCTTTAGCCTGTATTTAAAATTTGCTCGGAATTCAAACATTTATTCTTTGAATAAGATTTTCGTAAAGAGTCGTTCCCTTGCAGGTACATGTATTACATAGTTTTTAAATCATGTTGAGCAAAGAAAACTAGTTTTATTCCTACCTATTTCTGATAATACAAACTGTTTGTTAATTTGATTCAACTATGGTAAGTTAAAACTTTAACCTACAGTTTTTATCGTTTAAATATGGAAAATAATCCAAGGTGCAACTCCTCTTAAATCGAAAGATGATGAAACATTGCTTACTCAAGAACATAATGTTAGATGTGCTTGAATTATTAACAATCCTCCATTATAAATAAGGGGAGATAATTGGACTAAAAGAAAGAGTGGGTATTCCTTTGTGAGCTTACTTGTTTAAAGTTTGTTGTAATGTTCATTAAGTTTCCCAAACGAAGTTTACGAGATTTATTGTTTTTGTTGCGTTTCTTCTTCTTATTATTTTTCTTCTACTTCTTCTTCTTCTTTCTCGCGCCACCAACTTTGTCCATGGCACTTTTGTACTTTCAACTTAACCGATTGATTTCAAATTTTGCACAATGGTAGAACTCCATAAAGTGTATGTCCTCCCTGAAATTCAAGTGTTGGGACCCCCTAGTGTCTTGAAAACCTTTGAGATCCCCACCTTATAACCATATATATATTAATACTTGTGATAAGACGATTCATTTGGTACCATAGATAGGTCCCAGGGGGATCATGCCCCATCCCTCTAAAATTACAAAATCCTTAATCCTTGAAAACCTTTGAGATCCCCAACCTATAACCATATTTTATTACTCTTTATGATAAGACAATAATCAATGGGGAGTCTTAAGGGGTCATGCGTCCATTTGGGAAATTTTATTATTATATTTAAATTATTATTGACTTTTAGCTTATATTGTTTCTTTCATTTCATTGCAGGAGACCATTGTATACTTTTTACTGCTCCTTTGTTGATGACCATAAAGATTATGGAAATTTTGATGTTGAATCAAAATTTTCTTATCAAAAATTCAGAAAAGCTTGGCTATCATATTTTGATCTTTTGGATCTGGATTACACCAATGGATTTAATTGTAAGGACTGTGGAGATGATGGTCCAGACATCATAATTTGTGATGGAACCTCTTTGTCTTTTCAAAGAAGAATGTGGACATGGATCAAATCACCTTTCCAGAAGGAGACAGTTCAGAAGGGTCGAAAATCTAGGTATAAACTAAAGCTTAAACCCACCATTTCGTTTGAAATGCCTGTACCAAGTCAGGACCATTGCGATCCTCCACTTCTCCGGTATGACTGCTTGGTTTTGTCTTTTTCTTTGGACATTTGAGATTGACCTTTCAAGTTCGGTAGTTTTGTTATTACCTTTATTATGACCTAAAAAGGTTTTATATTCCATATTCTTTCGTATTTAATTTAGTCTTGCAATCATGTTCAACTGTCTTTGGGGTTATTATATTAAAATATTTACAAACATGTATTCTTTGCTGTGTTTACATGAACACACTGTTTTAATATTTTTTTTCTTTGTATGCCATGTTTGGTCTTCTTTATATTTTCATGACCACTTTATAAAAACTAAATCCATTTGGGAACAAATGGTCATTCTTTAAATAATAATGATAATAAGTTTCTTTTGTATTTTATATGTTAAAATGCACCCAATAATTTGTTTGATTTATTTCAGTTTTGCTGAGAGAGTTTTTATTCCTGATGCAAGAACCAGAAATCTGTTACATCGATTTGCTGCTGGTGGAGATCGTATAAGAACAAAATTTTCACAAGTGCTTACACCAACAGAGAAAAAGGAAATGTATTCATTATTATCAGAATATACAACTTTATTTAATTTTTTTGCATTCCATTGATGATGGTAGTCTAAAATTGCCAATTCACTTTAGGAACTTCATCACCTCAATTGCGTCACCTTCACCTGTCTGTGGTTACATACATCCTACAGAGGATGTGTATGCTCTTATCAAGTGTTTATGTGATGGATACCCAGTCAAAGATGACCCCATTAAATGGCAACAAATTCATAACAATATACCCATCATATTTGAAATATTAGAAAAATCTGACAATTCAATGGCTCCACAGGAATTGCCACCCTTACTATGTGAGCTGATGGAAGTATCACTTAGTCCATTTGTTTTCCAAGAAAGTGATGAAGATGAAAAAGATTATCAGGATGAAGATGAACTAGCCTTTTTCCCATCATTTCCGCCTTGTCGGAGCCGTGGACTTTATGCAATGGATTTGAGTAATACACAAAAATCATGTTCAAAAAGATATAAGGGTCATCCAACATTACTTCCAGGGGTGTTTACTTTGTATTGCCAACGTCCCGTGCGGGGCACGGGTGGCGAATAGGCCCGCAGCAGAGCCTAGCTTGTCGTAAGAGGCGACTAAGGGTCTTGGGATTCTGACGTCGGGTCAGTGCTCAGCCCACAGAGCGACCAAGTGTGTACCCTAGGTGGCTGAATAGGGTAGCCCTCGTCCGCGGGGGTTGTCAGGTCTATAATACGGAAACCCTGACCGCCGACCATAGTGGGCCAACGTGTGTGGAGAGTGCCACGCTTCATGCACGTAAAAGACCCCTTTGTGGACCGCCCAGTAGTGCACCACATAGGCTAAATTTTCCGCCCCTACCCACCTCTCCCCTTTTCCTGTGGTTCTTCAAAATTTACCGGTCCTTTGTTTCCCACCCCATCCCCATATTTCATTTTATCATCATCATTTCATGTTCATTTTATCATCCTTTTCATGTTCATCGCCTGTAAATAACCTATATAGCGTTGCACGGGCGTAAAACACCAACTCACTCACTCACATTGTATTGCCAACATGGTTAGTAAACATGACCACTCCTTGTTATTTTAGAAATAGGTTGTAGCAGACTAAGCTAATGGGGGGCGCTACAAAGGCTGCACTCGCAACCTGCAAGCTTGAGAGGGGTTTACATAAGCATTAAGCTTGTTTCCCAATCCAGGGTATATAAATATGTTTAAACTAACTATTGACAACACTGGAGATGCCATAAATCAGTGTTTTTATTATAGGAATTTTGTATTTTGTTCCATCTTTAGTGCAAGCTTTCTACGATGTCCATTTTGATGCAACTGTTGGTTTTCAGCAAAAAGCAAATTGTGATGTCAGAAATTTTACAAATTTTTTTTGTGATGTTGATTTCAACAAAATGTCAATCTTTGGTAAAAGTATTTTGTCTTTTTTATTTCAATTACTTTCTGAGAAGGAAAGAAATATGTTTTATGAAATAGTTTGAAGCCATTTTTAAGGGATCTGGGTGAATATTGCATTAATATTGGTAATTTTTCTGATGGGGTATAATATAATGTCCCGTTTTTCTTTTTATTTTTTTTATGAATATCATCTTATAGGTGTTTGTCCTTAATATGCTTTGATGTTTTTCTTCCCTTATAGGTATCTGTTTAGGATTTCAAGTGATGCAGTGTAATGAGTCACCAAACGTACCTTACACAATTTTGAAAACAAGATTTAAAAAAGGTTTGTTTTTAACATCTTGATAAATTATTAATGTGCTTGCATCATTATTTATTTATTATGATCCCACTTGTTAGTGATAGGAGCATTTTTTATACATTTTACTATGTATGTACAACTTTTTTTACCCAACAATACATTTGTTTCTAGTTCTCAGGAACTTCTAAATGGGGTATTTGAAATTTTGTATGCAGTTGGTCTTTAGCTTATTTCTGGTGTCAAAAGTTGTTTTCAAATTGACCAGTGAAAAGAACATATGTAAGGGGACTTATCTTATTTCTTTGCAATCACTATCAGAACATGTTATTTTTTAAATCTTGTAAGAAAAATTAGGCATTCACTTACTTTTTGTTAGGTATTGAATGTAAGTACCAGTGTCGGAATGCCTTTCAATAACTGGTTTTATTATTTTTTTTCAGCACCCAAAATTGTTGTGTATGACAATGCCTGTGCCCTTCATGCCTACTGCATCAATAGAGATCCAGCTTTTTTTAAAGACACAATATTTCTTGTTGACAGGTTGCACTGGGATAATCATGGAGGTTATCTCAATATCTGTAGTGAATTTGATTTAAAAAAAAAACCACAAATGTTGCTTTTGATAAAAAAAAAAACATTATTAAAAAAATGTACATTGTAATTTATGTACAAACATACACAATACCCTTTAAGCAAACTGAATTTTATCTAGTCACACAATATCAAGTTTTTGTTGGATTTTACAAATTGAAAAAGTGGGTTTATATAAAATGGTGAAAATGTTTGGCCAGCAGATGGGCAAATGAAAAATTTTTGTAACAGTTTTATCAGCAACTCTTGATATTTGGCATGCATCATCATCATTGAATCCCTACCTGTGAGATTTTTGATAAACTCGTTGAATAAAATTATTTAATTTGTTAAATGTTTTATTCATTAGACCGCATCTACTCTGGAAATACCCATAGATAAAATGGAATACCCCCTAGTTATATTCCATTGTTGGGAGATTAAAAGTACAAGCAATCAACACAATAGGTGTTTATCTTACCTGTCCAGATCTTTAAATACCATCAATAGGACTATTCATTCACCTTCAGCTAGGAGAAATATATCATTTAGATTGAATCAATAAGGCCAATCAAAAAACCTGTTCAGGCCTTAAAAAGGTAAAAAGAATGTGTATTACTCTATACAATAGGATAAAGAAATGTAGTCCCAGAATGTAATTATGTAATATAGATTTATAATAGTAAGTTAGTCAAAGGTGTCAATAAATGAAAATGCCGATAAAATAATTTTTTTCTTATAGTCGAATCAACTACATGTAAAAACTAAATACATGTATATAATTATTTATGGAGTAAATTTAGTAGGCAAGGTGATTTTTTACCCCATTAAGATTGAATAAATTTTCCAGATCTGTCTTTAATTCAACAACTGCTACAATGCGTGATTTATTTTAATGTATTGCAATTGTTTTCTTAACGCAAGTACATTTGAAGTACATGTTCATTACTAATAAGTTGTTATTAAATCTAAATAAAATGGAAATAGAGTATAGCATTTTTTTATGAAAGAAATGTGATCGTCAGCGAACTGGTTGGAAGTAATATATACTTTTTGGAGAAAGAGTTTGCAATAAATGAATTGATTGGACCGTTATTTAACTTGTTTCATGTGAATAAAAAACTTATTTGCAAGTTTCCAATTCATCATACATGTCATATATATACAATTGTAGAAACAAAATTTAATGTTAACTTCTTTCTCTTTATTTACAATAACCACTAAACTTTTAGTGATTGGTGTTCACTGAGGTATTTTAATCTAATTGATATATTTCTCCTAGCAGTTTGAATTCCTATTGCTTCAATAGTGGTATTTAAATTTTTGGTCATGCTAAATAAACACCTATTGTGTTGATTAAGTAGTACACTTGACCTTCTAACAAAGGTAAATTCCCTGGAGTAATCCATTTCATCTATGGGTATTCAAAGAGTAGATGCGGTATAAATGTTTCAATCAAACTCAACAATGTCAAAATAGAATTATATAAATATTTGAAATATCCTAATGTGTCATTACTTAAATCTAGCTCTAAAGAACATAAAAAATGATATAAAGGATTCTTAAAATATATGTGTAGTTAAATGCAAGGTCTTTTTTTCTGATGTTTGATAACCCGTCTAACATTCAAATAATATTGTAGGTTGCAGCTGTGGATACTGTTTGGACATTTATCCATCTTTAAAGGGTCTTAATAGTCAAACCAATGAGCAAGCCAATGCTGGACTTCAAAGGATCAAGGACCAGTTGTCCTATATGACTGCTGACAACTTCATGAAACATTGTTCATTTTATTTATGGAACAAAAATAACAAAAAAAATGTAGTGTAAACAAGTGTGTAATGCACAATTCAGGATAAGCATCATAATAACAAATAAAATCTAAATAGTAAAAACAAATGAAACAATCTTCTGATAAAAGTTGCTCTAGAAAAAGGTACTCACATCTAAAAATTTTAAATACAGTACATACTTGTGAAATGTTAAACATTGTTCCTTGTATCCCTGTTTTGATAACTTTGTCATACTTTTACTTTGCAATATTTTTTTCATATTGTTTTATTTTAGTAGCACACTTTATTCTAATTTTAATTTATTATTAGAATATAAAATGTATGATGCTTTATGCAAAAAAAAAAAGATTTATTTTAAAATGGGTACTTTTATTTTTTCAACTCTGATTAAGATTTCTACATCAAATATGTCTTTATATACCTTTTTCAAATACAATTAGATGTCCTGCATACAAGTATTTTACATATTGATCATTGAAAAATAGCTATCTAGATTAATATGTATTCAAAAGCAGGAGTTAATAATCTTAATAGTTTTTTTAACATGTCTAAAATTATACCTAGGCATCTGATATATGTTACTGTAAGTACACAGAAGCTTTAAGGATGTTTTCTTGTCTAGTTTTGAGATTTCTGTCAGTTTTTCATAATCCTCTGGTTTTTGCCATCAAAATAGTTGGAAATTTTCATGGTCATTTATCTCAAAAACGAGATCACTAATTTATAATTGTTTTTCACATATTTTTCGTACATGTATCTGTTCATTGACAACAAAATTTTATTACATCTCTATTTCTGACAAAAGTCTATTGCTTTTTCTCATTTTAACAAATTTACACGGGTGGGAATCTTGATAGTCTATAACTCTTAAAAATGATGTCTAGATCCAAATAAATGATCTTTAAAGAGGAAATCGATGCAATTTCAAGCAACCGACAAAATAGCATTAATGTAATTCTGGTCATCATCAATGTTAAAAGTGACTTAATTTTAAATGCAGAAAACAATCTTACATGTAATTCTATATATTTAGAATATTTTACTACTTTCCTCATTTGTGGCTATATTGTTTTATTCTGCATGAAGTGACATTTCTTTTTAGCTCACCTGACCCGAAGGGTCATGTGAGCTATTGTCATCGTTAAGCGTCCGTCGTCCGTCCGTCGTCCGTCGTCCGTCGTCTGTCGTCCGTCGTCCGTCCGTCCGTTAACTTTTCTTCAAAGATCTTCTTCTCTGAAACCACTGAAGGGATTGCATTGATACGTTGTATACATGATCTTTAGGATGTCCTCTACCAAGTTTGTGAATTATATACATGTCGACCAACCAACATGGCCGCCGTTGCTAAAAATAGAACAGGGGGGTCAGACCATTGTTTTTGGCTTATAACTCAAAAAGAATAAGAGATAGAGAAAATCCGAAGCAACCTTCCTTGTTCAGCATCAAAAGCTCTACGATTCTCTCCATTGAGTCGAAGTGGTGAAACGACTCCTTATAGGAGTTATTGCCCTTTAATCATCAAATTTGAGTCCCGTGCGGGGCCCGGGTGGCGAATAGGCCCGCAGCAGAGCCTAGCTTGTCGTAAGAGGCGACTAAGGGTCTTGGGATTCTGACATCGGGTCAGTGCTCAGCCTACAGAGCGACCAAGTGTGTACCCTAGGTGGCTGAATAGGGTAGCCCTCGTCCGCGGGGGTTGTCAGGTCTATAATACGGAAACCCTGACCGCCGACCATAGTGGGCCAACGTGTGTGGAGAGTGCCACGCTTCATGCACGTAAAAGACCCCTTTGTGGACCGCCCAGTAGTGCACCACATAGGCTAAATTTTCCGCCCCTACCCACCTCTCCCCTTTTTCTGTGGTTCTTCAAAATTTACCGGTCCTTTGTTTCCCACCCCACCCCATATTTCATTTATCATCATCATTTCATGTTCATTTTATCATCCCTTTCATGTTCATCGCCTGTAGATAACCTATATAGCGTTGCACGGGCGTAAAACACCAACTCACTCACTCACTCACTCATCAAATTTGACCATTTTTGCAGTTTTTGGACAATATCTTGAAAACCGTTAGAGCTAGAGGAAAAGTTAGCATTGCAGAATTGTTTAGCTCATTGAGATCTACAAAAATGAATTCAATGTCTAAATCGTCAGATCAGCCGTTTAAGAGTTATTCCCCTTTAGTCCCGTGCGGGGCCCGGGTGGCGAATAGGCCCGCAGCAGAGCCTAGCTTGTCGTAAGAGGCGACTAAGGGTCTTGGAATTCTGATGTCGGGTCAGTGCTCAGCCCACAGAGCGACCAAGTGTGTACCCTAGATGGCTGAATAGGGTAGCCCTCGTCCGCGGGGGTTGTCAGGTCTATAATACGGAAACCCTGACCGCCGACCATAGTGGGCCAACGTGTGTGGAGAGTGCCACGCTTCATGCACGTAAAAGACCCCTTTGTGGACCGCCAAGTAGTGCACCACATAGGCTAAATTTTCCGCCCCTACCCATCTCTCCCCTTTTCCTGTGGTTCTTCAAAATTTACCGTTCCTTTGTGTCCCACCCCATCCCCATATTTCATTTATCATCATCATTTCATGTTCATTTTATCATCCTTTTCATGTTCATCGCCTGTAAATAACCTATATAGCGTTGCACGGGCGTAAAACACCAACTCACTCACTATTCCCCTTTAACTGTTTTTTCCATTAATTTACACTGATTTTCAAAAATCTTCTTCTCTAAAACTACTGAAGGGATTGCATTGATACTTGGTATACATGATCTTTAGGATGGCGTCTACCAAGTTTGTGAATTATATACATGTTGACCAACCAACATGGCCGCCGTTGCTAAAAATAGAATAGGGGGGTCAGACCATTGTTTTTGGCTTATAACTCAAAAAGTATGAAGGATAGAGAAAATCCGAAGCAACCTTCCTTGTTCAGCATCAAAAGCTCTACGAATCTCTGCATTGAGTCGAAGTTGTGAAACGACTCCTTATAGGAGTTATTGCCCTTTAATCATCAAATTTGACCATTTTTGCAGTTTTTGGACAATATCTTGAAAACCGTTAGAGCTAGAGGAAAAGTTAGCATTGCAGAATTGTTTAGCTCATTGAGATCTACAAAAATGATTTCAGGGTCTAAATTGTCAGATCAGCCGTTTAAGAGTTATTCCCCTTTAACTGTTTTTTCCATTAATTTACACTGATTTTCAAAAATCTTCTTCTCTAAAACTACTGAAGAGATTGCATTGATACTTGGTATACATGATCTTTAGGATGTCCTCTACCAAGTTTGTGAATTATATACATGTCGACCAACCAACATGGCGGCCGTTGCTAAAAATAGAACAGGGGGGTCAGACCATTGTTTTTGGCTTATAACTCAAAAAGTATGAAAGATAGAGAAAATCCGAAGCAACCTTCCTTGTTCAGCATCAAAAGCTCTACGAATCTCTCCATTGAGTCGAAGTTGTGAAACGACACCTTATAGGAGTTATTGCCCTTTAATGATCAAAATTGACCATTTTTGCAGTTTTTGGACTATATCTTGAAAACCATTGGAGCTAGAGGAAAAGTTAGCATTGCAGAATTGTTTAGCTCATTGAGATCTACAAAAATGATTTCAGGGTCAAAATTGTCAGATCAGCCGTTTAAGAGTTATTCCCCTTTAACTGTTTTTTCCATTAATTTTAACTGATTTTTAAAAATCTTCTTCTCTGAAACCACTGAAGGGATTGCATTGATACTTGGTACAATTGATCTTTAGGATGTCCTCTACCAAGTTTGTGAATTATATACACGTCAACCAACCAACATGGCCGCCATTGCTAAAAATAGAACAGGGGGGGTCAGACCATTGTTTTTGGCTTATAACTCAAAAAGTATAAGAGATAGAGAAAATCCGAAGCAACTTTTCTTGTTAAGCATCAAAAGGTCCTTATAGGAGTTATTGCCCTTTAACTTTTTTTTTCTATTAATTTAAACTGATTTCCAAAAATCTTCTCTGAAACCACTGAAGGGATTATTTGCAACTTTGTATAGTTGAAAGTTTGTGAAATTTATTCAAACTTTGGCATAAGAAATCAGGTGAGCGATTCAGGCTCCTGGGAGCCTCTAGTTTCTTTTTGTCATTTGATTGTTATAACAATGAAAATTGCCTATAATAATTATTTACATGTTCCCACCCATGATATGTACATATTTTTGTAAATTCATCTTTTCTATGTAAGCAAATAAATTATTGTAGTTACTGTTTGATTTAATGTGGCTTAGAAAGGTATTTAAGGGTAGAACTTATTGACAGAAGTTACTTTGACAGATTCATTAGACTAAAATAAAAATATCCCATAAAATATGGTTACTGATCATTCTAAGATACCAAATAGACTCCACAGAAGACACCATGGTTTTATCTTAACCAATAAAATCATAAGACCATGTACCAAATAGACTCCACAGAAAACACCATGGTCTTAACTTAACCAATAAAATCATCAGACCATATACCAAATAGACTCCACAGAAAACACCATGGTCTTAATCAATAAAATGATCAGACCGTTGACCGAATAGACCCTACAGAAGACACCATGGTCTTAACTTAACCAATAAAATCATAAGACCATGTACCAAATAGACCCTACAGAAGACACCATGGTCTTAACTTAACCAATAAAATTATAAGACCATGTACCAAATAGACCCTACAGAAGACACCATGGTCTTAACTTAACCAATAAAATTATAAGACCATGTACCAAATAGACCCTACAGAAGACACCATGGTCTTAACTTAACCAATAAAATTATAAGACCATGTACCAAATAGACTCCACAGAAAACACCATGGTCTTAACTTAACCAATAAAATTATAAGACCATGTACCAAATAGACTCCACAGAAAACACCATGGTCTTAACCAATAAAATGATATGACCGTTGACCGAATAGACCCTACAGAAGACACCATGGTCTTAACTAAACCAATCAAATCATAAGACCATGTACCAAATAGACTCTACAGAAGACACCATGGTCTTAACTTAACCAATAAAATCATCAGACCATATACCAAATAGACTTCACAGAAAACACCATGGTCTTAACCAATAAAATGATCAGACCGTTGACCGAATAGACCCTACAGAAGACACCATGGTCTTAACTTAACCAATAAAATCATAAGACCATGTACCAAATAGACCCTACAGAAGACACCATGGTCTTAACTTAACCAATAAAATTATAAGACCATGTACCAAATAGACCCTACAGAAGACACCATGGTCTTAACTTAACCAATAAAATTATAAGACCATGTACCAAATAGACCCTACAGAAGACACCATGGTCTTAACTTAACCAATAAAATTATAAGACCATGTACCAAATAGACCCTACAGAAGACACCATGGTCTTAACTTAACCAATAAAATCATCAGACCATATACCAAATAGACTCCACAGAAGACACCATGGTTTTATCTTAACCAATAAAATCATAAGACCATGTACCAAATAGACCCTACAGAAGACACCATGGTTTTATCTTAACCTATAAAATCATAAGACCATGTACCAAATAGACCCTACAGAAGACACCATGGTCTTAACTTAACCAATAAAATCATCAGACCATATACCAAATAGACTTCACAGAAAACACCATGGTCTTAACCAATAAAATGATAAGACCGTTGACCGAATAGACCCTACAGAAGACACCATGGTCTTAACTTAACCAATCAAATCATAAGACCATGTACCAAATAGACCCTACAGAAGACACCATGGTCTTAACTTAACCAATAAAATCATCAGACCATATACCAAATAGACTCCACAGAAGACACCATGGTTTTATCTTAACCAATAAAATCATAAGACCATGTACCAAATAGACCCTACAGAAGACACCATGGTTTTATCTTAACCAATAAAATCATAAGACCATGTACCAAATAGACTCCCCAGAAAATATGGTCTTAACTTAGACGTCGAACAATGTCATATAAGAGGTGTAGAAACGTTATCTTTGGATAATAGACGTCGAACAAGGCTATATCAGAGGTGTAGAAACGTTATCTTGTGTCAATAGACGTCGAACAAGGCTATATCAGAGGTGTAGAAACTTTATCGTGTGACAATAGACGTCGAACAAGGCTATATCAGAGGTGTAGAAACTTTATCTTGTGACAATAGACGTCGAACAAGGCTATATCAGAGCTGTAGTAACGTTATCTTGTGTCAATAGACGTCGAACAAGGCTATATCAGAGGTGTAGAAACGTTATCTTGTGACAATAGACGTCGAACAAGGCTATATCAAAGGTGTAGAAACTTTATCTTGTGACAATAGACGTCGAACAAGGCTATATCAGAGCTGTAGTAACGTTATCTTGTGACAATAGACGTCGAACAAGGCTATATCAGAGGTGTAGAAACTTTATCTCTGGATAATAGACGTCGAACAAGGCTATATCAGAGGTGTAGAAACTTTATCGTGTGTCAATAGACGTCGAACAAGGCTATATCAGAGGTGTAGAAACGTTATCTCTGGATAATAGACGTCGAACAAGGCTATATCAGAGCTGTAGTAACGTTATCTTGTGTCAATAGACGTCGAACAAGGCTATATCAGAGCTGTAGTAACGTTATCTTGTGTCAATTGACGTCGAACAAGGCTATATCAGAGCTGTAGAAACGTTATCTTGTGATAATAGACGTCAAACAAGGCTATATCAGAGGTGTAGAAACTTTATCGTGTGACAATAGACGTCGAACAAGGCTATATCAGAGGTGTAGAAACGTTATCTTGGGATAATAGACGTTGAACAAGGCTATATCAGAGGTGTAGAAACTTTATCTTGTGACAGTAGACGTCGAACAAGGCTATATCAGAGGTGTAGAAACTTTATCTTGTGTTAATAGACGTCGAACAAGGCTATATCAGAGGTGTAGAAACTTTATCTTGTGACAGTAGACGTCGTACAAGGCTATATCAGAGGTGTAGAAACTTTATCTTGTGACAATAGACGTCGAACAAGGCTATATCAGAGGTGTAGAAACGTTAACTTTGGATAATAGACGTCGAACAAGGCTTTATCAGAGCTGTAGTAACGTTATCTTGTGACAATAGACGTCGAACAAGGCTATATCAAAGGTGTAGAAACGTTATATTGTGTTAATAGACGTCGAACAAGGCTATATCAGAGCTGTAGTAACGTTATCTTGTGACAATAGACGTCGAACAAGGCTATATCAAAGGTGTAGAAACGTTATCTTGTGACAATAGACGTCGAACAAGGCTATATCAGAGGTGTAGAAACTTTATCTTGTGTCAATAGACGTCGAACAAGGCTATATCAGAGCTGTAGTAACGTTATCTTGTGACAATAGACGTCGAACAAGGCTATATCAAAGGTGTAGTAACGTTATCTTGTGATAATAGACTTCGAACAAGGCTATATCAAAGGTGTAGAAACGTTATCTTGTGACAATAGACGTCGAACAAGGCTATATCAGAGGTGTAGTAACGTTATCTTGGGATAAAAGACGTTGAACAAGGCTATATCAGAGGTGTAGAAACGTTATCTTGTGTCAATAGACGTCGAACAAGGCTATATCAGAGGTGTAGTAACGTTATCTTGGGATAAAAGACGTTGAACAAGGCTATATCAGAGGTGTAGAAACGTTATCTTGTGTTAATAGACGTCGAACAAGGCTATATCAGAGCTGTAGTAACGTTATCTTGTGACAATAGACGTCGAACAAGGCTATATCAAAGGTGTAGAAACGTTATCTTGTGACAATAGACGTCGAACAAGGCTATATCAAAGGTGTAGTAACGTTATCTTGTGACAATAGACGTCGAACAAGGCTATATCAGAGCTGTAGTAACGTTATCTTGTGTTAATAGACGTCGAACAAGGCTATATCAGAGCTGTAGTAACGTTATCTTGGGATAATAGACGTTGAACAAGGCTATATCAGAGGTGTAGAAACGTTATCTTGTGTTAATAGACGTCGAACAAGGCTATATCAGAGCTGTAGTAACGTTATCTTGTGACAATAGACGTCGAACAAGGCTATATCAAAGGTGTAGAAACGTTATCTTGTGACAATAGACGTCGAACAAGGCTATATCAAAGGTGTAGTAACGTTATCTTGTGACAATAGACGTCGAACAAGGCTATATCAGAGCTGTAGTAACGTTATCTTGTGTTAATAGACGTCGAACAAGGCTATATCAGAGCTGTAGTAACGTTATCTTGGGATAATAGACGTTGAACAAGGCTATATCAGAGGTGTAGAAACGTTATCTTGTGTTAATAGACGTCGAACAAGGCTATATCAGAGCTGTAGAAACGTTATCTTGGGATAATAGACGTCGAACAAGGCTATATCAGAGGTGTAGAAACGTTATCTTGGGATAATAGACGTCGAACAAGGCTATATCAGAGGTGTAGAAACTTTATCTTGTGACAATAGACGTCGAACAAGGCTATATCAGAGCTGTAGAAACTTTATCTTGTGACAATAGACGTCGAACAAGGCTATATCAGAGCTGTAGAAACTTTATCTTGTGACAATAGACGTCGAACAAGGCTATATCAGAGGTGTAGAAACGTTATCTTGTGTCAATAGACGTCGAACAAGGCTATATCAGAGGTGTAGAAACGTTATCTTGTGTCAATAGACGTCGAACAAGGCTATATCAGAGGTGTAGAAACGTTATCTTGTGACAATAGACGTCGAACAAGGCTATATCAGAGCTGTAGTAACGTTATCTTGTGACAATAGACGTCGAACAAGGCTATATCAGAGCTGTAGTAACGTTATCTTGTGTCAATAGACGTCGAACAAGGCTATATCAGAGCTGTAGTAACGTTATCTTGTGTCAATAGACGTCGAACAAGGCTATATCAGAGCTGTAGAAACTTTATCTTGTGACAATAGACGTCGAACAAGGCTATATCAGAGGTGTAGAAACGTTATCTTGTGTCAATAGACGTCGAACAAGGCTATATCAGAGGTGTAGAAACGTTATCTTGTGTCAATAGACGTCGAACAAGGCTATATCAGAGGTGTAGAAACGTTATCTTGTGACAATAGACGTCGAACAAGGCTATATCAGAGCTGTAGTAACGTTATCTTGTGACAATAGACGTCGAACAAGGCTATATCAGAGCTGTAGTAACGTTATCTTGTGTCAATAGACGTCGAACAAGGCTATATCAGAGCTGTAGTAACGTTATCTTGTGTCAATAGACGTCGAACAAGGCTATATCAGAGGTGTAGAAACGTTTAAGTGCTTCTTGTAGAAGTGTGTGCAAAGGCCTAATGAATAATTGACTATTGTATGAGACTGACCACTTTTAAAATTAGTTTAGTGGATTTTTTGGAGAAGCTTCGTTCTCCATGAGATAAAATGTGATGTTTAGCAATTAGAACAGTTTATGAACACTTGGAAGAAGAAACCTTCAAGACATTAGAAATAAACAAGAGGCTCCCAGGAGCCTGCATCGCTCACCTGGTCTTGATGTCGACCCTATAGACTTTTGAAGAGCTAAATGAGCTGAACATTTTAGCAAGCAACAGCTTTTCTCTACCTGCAATAGTTTTCATTCTATAGGCCAAAAACACCATTTTTCACTCTTAAAGGGGCCAAAACCCCTGTAAGGGGTCATTTGACAACTTTGACCCTTTGGAGACTTTTGTAGAGCTAAATGAGCTGAACATTTAAGCAAGCAACAGCTTTTCTCTATCTGCAATAGTTTTCATTCTATAGACCAAAAACACTATTTTCCACTTTTAAGGGGCCATAACCCCTA